>KV448284.1:0-53423 GCA_001658105.1 Rhizopogon vinicolor AM-OR11-026 | reverse complement strand
GGAAGACCTGTATACTTAGCGTCACTCGGCATATCCTCGTAGCCAGATTATACATCGAGATCATACCTTCATACCTAGGGGATGGATCACACTCGATCAAATCTCTATGAGTCAAGACGTACCTTATCATCCTTGCTGCTTCCAGACCTGTAGAAGTTCGAGTAACTTGGTAAGGGTATGAAGACCGAGCTGGGTATTGTAGTCGCATTGTGCGCTGGAGGGTAGCGCTAGTACACGGCAAACATTTGATGCACTGGGGAAAAACTGCCTTGTGACATGCTCTTGTGGCATTCTGACTCGTTTCCCGACAACGTTGACGATGCAGCAGCAGTCCAGTTTCCTTGGCGATGGTGCTGAGCTTGGTGTTGTTGGTGTTGTGGCTGGGGGATATGTGGAGCAGTGGACGGAGAGCCTTTGGAGACTTGAAGTGCCACACGATAGCTGAACTCAGTATAGAGGATAACGTTGGACCCATTGGTTCATTGAAGGCTTCAGGACGCAGTCGAGCTCCTCGGGGTCTTGCATAGCTTGAAGGAGTAAGGTAAGCCGAGTTGCTCGGACGTCGAAGTTACGCAATTCTGTGGAACCGAAAAAGTTCGGACGGGTAACAGGGGAGCGGTCACTCCAAAGAAACATCGATTTGGAGAGGATTTGCTCTAGTTTAAGAACGCATGCAATAACTTTTTCCGTCTCACTTACTCTAAAGAAGCTATGCCGGTACCGAAAGGGCGAATTCTGCCTAGGGGAGACTAGGAGGCAGGGTGGGCAGTACAAATGAAATATATGAGCGAGATGTTGAATTTATGTAAAGAGCTTCTAGGCAGACGACCGTAGACGGGTGAAGATGGCCGTTCATTCTTTAATTCGGAGTGCCTTCCTAATAAGACCTTTATAGACGAAAGAAGATAGTCGTTCCTACTTTCCCGGCGGCGGAGGCGGCAATCCTAATACAGAAGGAACGCTAAGGTCTGGACTTCTGCCTACGGGAGACTAGCGGTCGCCGGCGATCCTCGCTGACTCAGCGTTGCCGCCGTTGATGACACAAAAAGAGGAAATCTCACATAATCTGCACGTGGTTTGGCACTGTACAGTTTCATCGCGAATATCCCACGCATCCTCCTGTAGATTGCACACTGCACACCATAGCAAAAACCTTGATCTCACAATGGAAAACGACCAGGTCCGTGTTAATGTCGCAATACTATACGCTAGTCTTACTATTTTCTTGTGTTAGGGTGTTCTCGTCGATCTCTACGTCCCCCGCAAGTGTGCGGCTACCAGTATGTTTTGAGCAGACATAGTCCTGAGCTAGAGTGCTGACCTATCCATGGCTCAGACCGCCTGATTACATCCAAGGACCACGCTTCCGTCCAGATCAACGTCGCTGATGTTGATGCTAACGGTCGTGCCGTGGGGACTTACACTTCGTTTGCTCTCTGCGGACAAGTGCGATCGCAAGGGGAGAGCGACGATTCCGTTAACCGGCTAGCAACGAAGGCGGGGTGTAGGTTTTCTTCATTGTCTGTTATCCATCTGTACTGAATTGTGATTCCTTGTAGTGCTCCGAAATGTGTGGTCGTACCAAAAATAAACGTTGTTTTGCTAGAGGGTTCTTTATATCATGATTCACCATTACACTTGCGCTATCCATCATGTGGCATGAATGCAACGCTGCGTGCAGAAACCATTTCAGTGTACTTGAAGAATGTACAGGGTGATTTGAGTGTGATGTACTACTTTAGTGGCAAACTGCGGCAGGACTACAAATGGAGTGTGGAGTTCCACGCTGCGCAAGCATTACAGCACGCAGTATAGAAGAACTTGACCCATGTATCCGGAGAAGAGCCATCGCCCTTGTTCCTCTGACAGTTCCTTAAGCTTGTCCATCATATCAGTAAGTCGCCACAACTCGTGGTTCTTGTTCAGTGTTCACCTAAGCTCTTCTCATTAGTCCGATTCCATGGTCGAGATCCAGCGTACGCAACCCGAGGATAGGTCTACCTCCGTGGAGGAGGAAAAATACCGTCTACTCTACAGTAAATCCAAAGCCTATGTCAATCCCACTGCATACGCCAGAGATAACATCCCAGGATTCGTAGCTCTTGTCAAGCGCGTGAGCTGTTATCATACATGGCTCGTCTTTCTCGCTTATGCCTTTCCGCTATGTAGGAGGCTGTGAATCCTACATACCTACTTGCATGGATTCCGGAGAGTCTACTCAGCGAGAAGGGATCCGATGAATGGGATAAGTTTGTAAAGATTGAGGAGAAGGCGATCCTAGATGAGGAGGACGAAGGTTCGCAGTTCCTCCTCTACTTAACTTCCAAGTCTCATACTATTCAAAGATGCGGTTTTAATTGACCTTCCTACCCAGAGACCAGAGTCTTATGCATTCTCGGTCCCGCTGACTTCCATATACTCTCTTCAGGTCCATCCGCCCACCCTTTCATCATGGTGTACGTTTTCATCCTATCTCGTGGACATTGACAGAGCTAGAGCAATTACCAACAGATGGTTCTATCGGTATAAACCTCATTAGTGGCTCGACACTCCCAACGCTTCATTTCCACGATGACGAGTCGATTTCGATGACATTACCTTCTCGGTACACCAGGCACAACTCAGCCAACGCGTACCCTCCTTCTACGTCATCATCATCTCGACCCCCGACTTCATGGGGAGGCGAAGATTTACTCTCTCGTCTACGACCTTATGCCCACCTACTCCGTTCTACCTTACAACCTTCTTTGTTCATCGTTGATCCATCTAAAGCAGACATAGATGCACATACTACTCAGATATTCGATGACGACGCTGTGGACGATATCCTTGCGCAATCATCGTATGCATATTCACATTCACCTGTACCAGCTCACTTGCGACCACGACCGCTATCTTCTCCTAACGCTCCCACCGATACAGCTCCCAGCCCGTATTCCAATCGTTCATCTATTTTGCACCGCGCTCTTTACCCGCCCTCCATCTCGACCGCCCAGTCCAACTCACAAGCCCGCATGGCGCTGCTGCAATCATTTTCAAATATTACTAGAGCAACACGCTACGCTGCGCAAAACATTCTCTCCCATCCTCTTGCTAAACCAATCGTCCCCCACCTCCCAGACCCTGTCAGGAGTCTTGTTAATGTTCACGGTGACTTGGAATGGGGTAGTTGGGTAGAGAAAGGGGGAGTTGGCGAGTTTGAGAGCGCAAGGGTGTATCTTGCTCGCTGGGCACGCATAGTGGCTGAAGAAGGCGATCGAGCGCGTAAACGAGAGGCTCAGGCGGTGCCCTCCTCTTCGGATTTGGTTGAGGAGATTTCACCGCTTGGGGTGTTCGAGCTTCTTCACTCCACAATCAACCTTCCCTCTCCCAATGCATCTCGTGACCCGGAGCACCCAGTAGACGAGGAGCTTTGGGCGGAGTGGTTTGCCGAGGATGGTCGGCCGAAAGTCAGCATTGAGGAGATGAAGGGTCAAGTTTTCAGGAGAGGAATTACTCCTCGTGGAACCCTGAGAAAAAAAATGTGGCCCTTCATACTTGGTGTCCATGAATGGGATGTTACTAGTAGCGAGAGAGACAAGAGATGGGAGGAGAAGAGGTAATGTGTTACCTTCCATCAGATTCATGACTCCTGACCTCTCCTGCAGAAATCGATATCATCACATCAAAGATGAGTGGTACGGTGTGCCTGAGGTGTTTGACCGATCGGATATCCTCGAAGAACGTCATCGCATTGATGTAGACTGTCGTCGCACAGACCGCACTCAGCCACTTTTCTCCACTGCCTATGAGGATGCCGCTGTCGATAGCAAAATAGGCAAGAACAACCGCCGGTTCACAACAATCTCCCCTCAGATATCAGATATTGGTTCTCAATCACCCAGTAATGAGCACATCGATCGTCTCGCAGGCATTCTTCTCACTTATAATTTCTATGACAAGGAGCTTGGTGAGTGCATCTCTTCTCCATTGATATATGATATTCAGCGAGAGAAACCAGGGTACGTACAGGGCATGTCGGACCTCTGCGCTCCTTTGTACGTTGTGATGGGTTCCGATGAAGAACTGACCTTCTGGTGCTTTGTGGAAGTCATGAAGCGTATGGTGAGTACACCTACAAGTTCATGAATGTCGCTGACCATGACAACAGAATCAAAATTTCCTTCGGGATCAGAGTGGAATGAAGAAGCAGCTTATGACGCTCCAAGAGTTGATCAGTGTCATGGACTCCGAATTGTATCGACATTTAGGTCATTAAACTCTTTGTCGGGATTTATATTGTCTAACTCTGGTTTTACGTAGAAAAAACTGACGGCCTCAATTTGTTCTTCTGCTTCCGGTGAGAGTTTCAGCTGAGATGCTGACAGTGTTCTTGACGCTGTTTGCCAGATGGGTCCTAATTGCTTTCAAGCGCGAATTTCCTTTTGACGATGTTTTGCGTCTATGGGAGGTGCTGTGGACGGACTATTACAGCAACGATTTTGTTCTCTTCGTTGCCTTGGCAGTGTTGGAGTCCCATCGGGATATGATCCTGCGCTATCTTGTAGAGGTGCGTGCGCTAATTGAGTGACAGGCAACTTCCTCGCTAACCAAGTATTCCGCCAGTTCGATGAGATCCTGAAGGTGAGAAATCCAACGTTCATTAACCTTTCCGAAAACTGAGTCGACCTGTCTTAGTATTGCAATGAGCTCAGCATGACCATCGAACTTGATTCCACTCTTGCCCAGGCCGAGGTCCTCTTTCTGTCCTTTGCTCAGCTCGTTGCAGACATTGAAAGAAGGCGAGCGGAGGAGACTAGTAATTCCACAAATGGCGTTCTACGACGACGCGGGACGAGTACCTCCGGGGGAAAGGCGTCTTTGTCAAAGGTAGCCATGCCTACTCTGAGCGACAACCTCAGGGACCTGTTGAAGGCCGGGCGCTGATAGAACAAGTGAGAACACTGGTTGATTACATTATAGGGTGCAACATAACATACTACCGCAACGATACACGTTGTATTAAACCTTACCTGTCTGTATTTCTTTGGAATCTCAGTATAAGGCATAAGTAGAACATTTAAAAATTCCGTTCCGCTGTGATCAGGGGCACTTGGCAGCATACCCCCTTCGGCAGGGCATTCCACGTTTGCAAAACAAATCTCCCCGATCGTCACAACTGTGCGGGAATCGCGCTGGGAAACCCCTCAACCGAGGTCACGTGATCTTTTTTTGAACCCGTGACTTTTGCGTGGCTTCACGTGTACGTGCGGTCAGGACTCAGGAGGGTCTTCGTACCAGTAACCACTTGTCTGCATCTCTACACAAACTTCTTCATGTCTGGCGCCAACTTGACTATTTTTCGTGCCTACGCACAAAAGTCTAATCCTGCAAGTCTGCCACCCTCAGTCCTTCTCTCACATTCCGAGACGTGTTTGACAGTCTTTGACGCGTTCCCTAAATCCATCTTCCATTTTCTCGTCATACCTCGTGTCAGACCACCCTTCAATGTGTACCAACTCGCTAACCTGCGTTCCTTGCTCAAATGCGAGAAAAGCAACGCCAAGCAGATCCTCACGGATTTAAGTCAAGAGGCGGATAATGTCAAACGAATGATTGAAAGCGAGATGCTCAAGAAGTACGGATTTAAGTGGGAAATATGGATGGGTTTCCATGCAGTACCTAGCATGGAGTGAGTCTGAGTTACTTGCCCTTCTAACGCGCTCGGATATATTCTTCTAGGCACCTCCACCTCCACATACTTTCTGCAGACCTATGTTCTCCGAGAATGAAGTTGAAGAAGCACTACAATTCCTTTCATCCAAAGCTCGGCTTTTTCCTCCATTTGAGCGATGTTCTTTCTTGGTTTGATGCAGAGCCGTCGTATTATCAAACTGTGCGTCGCTTTGCTCTCCACATTTTGGAGGGCTGCCGTGGCCTTGCCCTATTGTTGACTGCCACCCCTGACTGTAGATTTCTCAACTCAAGATGAGCGAGTATGAGCCTTTACTCAAGGACGATCTTTCTTGTTGGAAATGCGATCGCAGCTTTTCCAACATGCCCAAATTGAAGTCGCATTTGCAAGAGGAATTCGACAAGCTGTCCGATCAAGAGAAGGTAAAGGCAGAGAGGAAGAGGAAACGCGTCGATAGTGTTGCACGCACATCTACCAAACAAACGTCGGGGGAGAAGGACGATCCGCGACCAGATAAATTAGCCCGTGAAAGCGAGGGCTCTAAGGACAATAATGAGGATTGATTATTCGTGCGAGTGCGCACCATCTATTAGTGAGTTTAGTTAAGTCATTAACTGGAAACTGTTTTGTAGCAGCTGTTTGCCCGTATCTATAATTCGATGATCCTTCAGCTTTCGGTGCGAGACACTGTAGGAGATATATCCCTCAAAGGGATCGTCAGGTTTGATTTCAGTGACTGACCAAATGTATTTTGGCCATGTCTAGGGACTGGTCCTCCCTACCCGAACCATAGAGGAGGGTTGGCTTTAATCATGGGACCCGTACCTTTAAACTGGCTGCAGGGGAATGCTCATCGATATTAGCTTTTGCCACTGACTATATGGCATCCTCTGCTTTTGATTACACAGACTATTATTGCTCTCTGCGAATAACCCGCCTTCAGCAATATCTACAATGTACGGGCGTCGACTGCAGCACGTCATATGCCATCACTCCGCCTAACCCCAGTACCAGTTCTACCCTTTTTTCGAGTTTTCTGTTTATTGTCCGTTGGGGCGTAGCCTTATGGTAGACAGAACGTACAGGTGTGTGCTATAAAGTAGTAAGTACTGTATACATCATGAGAACATTACAGCTGGTTTCATATCGATAGACCAGGTTTCATTTTTATGCTCCTTACCGGCGCTGTTTGTCCTTGGAGCCTGAGTAAGGGTTGCCAAAGAGAGGCGCGTCCATTCCACACCATTTCAAACCGTCCACCTTAGTGGACGGGTTCAACTGGGTTCAACTTAACAAGCGGTCATCATGCCCCGGAAAGCGGATACAGCCATATAGAATGGTACCAAAGCTAAAGCGCTCAAGCTCGAAGTGTTAAGGTTATGAGGAGGAGCGCGAACTAAACGAGTGAATTAACTAATGACGAATCAGCAAGTGAATGAATGGTCTGAGTGAATGTAAGTACTCACATCTCAGTCTCTGGTCAGTAAGGACAGGACTGAGATGTTCGTGGTTCGACGTTCGACGATCTGTTTTATAACGAAGTAAAAATGTTTTGGTTCGTGTAATAAAATGGAACGTATCGTAAGAGCTAACATACTGCGAGTTTATTTGACAAGTCTGATGTACAACTTGACAGTGACATGCGTAGCGCGGGAATTGCCAAACCGAAAGTTGGGCTCGACCCTTACTGCGCTGTGTCGTCAAGGTCCAACATTCAATACTGAGTAGCAAATAATGATGTCCAAGGTAGAGCTCCTCGACAACATGTGCGCACACCGTTGGCGGTTCGTCGAATAAGCACCGGAATAGGCAGGACCCTTTTATTTGCTAGCTCCAAAGGACCATAACTAAACAGTCGGTAAATGAAATATAATGGATTCTAGTCTATCGATATGAAAGCAGCTGTAAAGCCAGCTAAAAGCGATAAGGTTTGTACGTGGGTGTCTTTCAGTCGTCGTCGTCACTATGTGGGGTAACGTCTCCGAAAATGCGTTCGAGTCTGTGTGAAGCGGAATAGCGGTTTGATGCACTTTCGGTTGTTCAACAGATTCTTGAGGTGACTGGCACGGGGGCCTATCTCGTTCTAGTTCTACTCTTGCGACACACGCAGACTGCAGTGCTCAGTCGTAGTATGAACGTAACCTTCCACAATCTAGGTGCTACCATCCGCCGCTTTGAGAAAGGGACTATCATTATAACCGTGCCCGTGCCTTCTTGGTCCAGAGTATCCCTAAGAGGGCAACACCAGGCAATTTTAATCGCGCGCGAGGATATACATATCACCAATGAAATTGCACTCATGCGTGGAGTGAGGTTTGGAGTCATGACAAGAGCATTTTCGAAATGGGGTTTTTTTTATTATGAAGTCAGTGTCATGCCATAATTGCTTCGCTTCTAGGTTTTAGGGAGGTTACGGGCTTCTGATGGTATCTATAGGGCGTCATAAATGATACAGGGAAGAAGACAAAAGTTATTACATTAAAAAGTGTGATCATGACCGTCTATGCTATTGTACAATCCGAAATGATATTTTTACAATCCAAGATCCTAACATAGGTATTGCAAAGGTATTCCTTCAGGCTTCAGCCTCAGCCTCAGCCTCTTCTTCTTCAAACACAGTAGTCTCCCTTGCGGCGAGTCTGGAAGCGCGAGAACGCTCGCTGGCCTCGCGGATGGCCCATGTAAGTTCATAGGTCCTGCACGCATCTGAAACGAGTAAAGGTCTAATCGTGAATGGATGATGAGTGTATATGAAAACACACCCTCGTAGGAGCTCAAGATCTGAGCAGCTTCAGGATCCTCTTCGATGTCCTCGATAACGTCAATCCAGTTCGACACCTGTGTGATATATGTTTTCTCTGGGCATACTCTTACGTATATCGCCACATACCTCAGAGAAGAATGGGTCATCGTCAGGGAACGTGTACATTTGTTCATGGTCGTCGCCGGGCTTGCGGACGTACAAAATGGGTTGAACGTAAGGGTTGATGAGCCTAAGGGTATCATGAGAAGATGATACAGAAAGTTTTAGAAAGATTATACTTGAGGGAGTAGCCATCAGCATGGATCTCGAGCTCACAGCTATAGTTGTGGCCCTGGAGGGTCGCGGTGTGAGTGAAACTGCCAACGGCGCCAGAGTCATATTTCCTATTATCGCGTGAGCATTTTACTCTTGGAACATAATAACCAATCATTACCAGCTGGCTGCGGTAACACGGGGAATCCTGTTCTCCGGGGCAATCTTACTCTCGTCGACGCGCATCCTCGAGAGATGTCCCGCATTCTCATCCCAATCAAGGGAATGGGCAGTCACTGAGGCTATGTCGACTTCTCCACCGAAGTACCGCGAGAGATCGCAGAAATGGGTTCCTTGCTCGATGACGGGCCCAGCGCTAATCAATGACATTCATTGACTTACCTTCTAGATCAGAACGCAGCTCACCTCTTGGATTTATCCCACCAGTCAGGCTTTGCGATTGACTCGTAAGCACATGCATAGCGAGCTATTGTGGCCATCACAACAAGTTCGTTCTCCTCGATGATCTGCTTCATCTTCTGAACAGCTTTCAGGTACCTTAACATGTACCTGAAGGGGACAGATTCATTTCATTTGTTGAATAAATAATCTATGAGCGTACCCGACGGAGCAGATGGCCTTAGAGTCGGAGATGGCCTTTGCGATGTGAAAAGCCTCATACAGCTCGGTCTTTGGACCCGTTGCTATTGGCTTCTCGAGGAAGATGGCTACGCCAGGGAAGTGCTTCAAAATTTGCATTTCAATATCGCGGCCAGACTGGAGGGTGCCACGGAACATCGGGGGCGAACCGACGACAATCGCACGGGGGCGGTCCTTGGGGGACATATTCTTAACAAAATCGTCAAGCGTCTTGAACACGCGCGTGGCCTGGTACGCGGATACGACGAAGGAGTCGCATTTCTTTTGGAGCACGGCAGTTGCACGCTCAATCGCGGGATCGATGAGGGCAACGACCTTGAGACGCAAACCGAGTTTACTGAAGCGATTTAGATGGCAAAGTGGATGGAGACAAGAAGTACTTACTGTTCAAATCGGAAAGAGTGGTTCCATGGACCCTCGTCGGATCCTGGGGTAGCCGGAGTCAGGTACCCGCCGGGGACGGGGTATAACGTTACCATGACACTAGTGGGACTAACCAAACATGATGTTTCCGGCGCCGATGAAGACGACGTTGAAATCATCGGTACCACCGACGTGTGTAGTTCTATGGAGTGAATATCAATGATCGAATCAGTATGAAGGCTTGAATGATATATGGGGGAGGATATCTACTAACTTGTCCATTGGGATCAGCCTCGATGGATCGATAGACTGACGCCTGGATTGAAAGCTAGACGTCGAATATCCTGATCCACGCCTCTCGGGCCTTCGTTCTGAGCCCCGACGAGAGGCGGGTTGTTTTGTGGAGGTCATCTCGAGGTTTGATGAAAGTCTGCGAGTGGCCATCCTGTAGTTTGTGATATTACTAGGACTACTGCTGGTATGGGAGGGTGGAATAATCAAACCTTTGATATCTTAGCACTCTTTATAGTGTGAAGATTGGGTAATTAGTAATGGTAAGATCATTGATCAGAGGGAACGAGGCGCCCCCGCACACACGCAACTCGGCCATTTCGCACTGAATCGTATGACATGGTTAACTCGGACCAACGAGCGTGGTTTGTGTATCTCATCGGTAGCTAATCGGATAGAATGTCTAAATAATGCGCATAACAAAGACAAGGCAACGAGAACAACGAGACAAAGTGATGTGGGAAGGAATGAGGGGTATCAAGGTAAAACAGTCCATTTAAAAAGCGTCTTGCCATGCAGTGTGAATGAGAGGATTCAATCCAGCAGAATCGTAACCACCAAGTACTTGGTACTATGACCGATCGGGTTGTGCAACATTGCTCTTCTGTTGCTGGAATTTGCTAGCTAGCTCTTGACGTTTGCGTTCAGCGGCTTCCAGTCGAGCTGTCATTGCTTTCAACTCCTCTTTCAACTTCTCATTCTCCTGTGTTAGTTTCATGACATTACTAGCTCGCTTCTGAACTTTCTCGACACTGTATGAGGTTACCATGACTGACTGTCCCTACATGAGGGGGCAATCGATAAAACGATCTGACTCACTGTGGCTCTGATAATTTTGGAAGACCCATGATCTCGTCAAGGGGGATAGTGAGATCAAGCTCAGCTGCTGGAATCTCTGGGAGAGTAGGAGAGGGAGTCTCTGAGCGAGGGTACCGTGGCGACGGTGGCTCGAGTGAAAGACTGGGACGCGGTTCAAATGAGCGAATCGATAGACTCGCGTATTTTCGCTTTACCGCACCTAGAACTATTTACTTGGGGATCCATGACTCTTTGAAGAAGACGAAAACTAAGCAGACGAAAATCCGGTTAACGGTAGTCTAGAGTTAGCCACAAACCAAACCCATGACGATCAGGGTTTTCTCACGACATAAACAAATAAGGAAAGTTATACTCACGACCAAATATGACCGGGGCTATTACAGTGGTCAATGTCATTTAACTTTGGCTCTCGCTCCCTCTTTCTTTTAACCATTACCCCTTCTCTTCGCTGGCGCTGTCGTCGTCGTCGTCGTCGACCACATGCCCAATTTAATGTCTACCGTCATAGACGGTCACGACGTGCTAGCGACTAATGACCATGACCACATTCTTGACCACCAACATGACTCTCACACAAATGACGCCGACATTCACGACCTCAACATTCCGGGTGCTCATTTTCACAACTCTATTGCCAGCAGCATCCCTGTATCTATTAATGGTTCCCACAATGTATATTATAGCTCTTACCCCGATGCCTCCTGCAACTCCTTCGCAGACATCAGTCAATATCCCTATCCCCTCCAGCATAGCCATGTATCAGATGGTCAACTTGACCTTCAATATATCCTCTCCTCGGATATGTCACACTCCCACTCCAATAACTTTGTACATGACCATGCCCAGTTGCAAACAAAGTTTCACCAATCGCAGGATCTGTCCTCCATGGGACCCCCTTCTGACCCTGAGTCCCAAGCTCAGTCATCTCCCTCTGCTTCATCTTCAGCCAGTTTTGCAACTGCTCTCCACGATTTGTCACGCTCTCCAGAAATTGCCCCCACTTCATTTACAGTTCCACCCTCACCCCCAAAAGTTGCCAGATATGCTCACGCGATGTTGCCACCTATTGTCCACTCAAGTCCTTCCAATGCTAGGAAGACCGAGAACGATGTGAGTTCTAGTTCATTCTGATGTGCCTGTCGATTCTGATTGGTATCCTTAGAGCCGGTCCGTTAACAAACGCCTAAACTCCGGTTCTGCGTCACAGATCGACCCCTATGCTGCCGCATTTTTACGCGAGCAACTGGGGGAAGCGAGATGGGATACTTTCTATGCACGGTTATTCGAACGAAGACTTGGTCCTATCAAGTCAAAGATGCGAGTCAAAACCAAAAGTGCCGGAGGCGGTGAACTTAGTAATTCAAATCCTGGTGCCACAGCAATTGATTTCCTCATCAAAGTCGAGGTCGTCAAAGAAGTGCTGCGCACCTATGTTCCGTGAGTGGTGTTCTAATGGTAAACTGATTTAAACTAATATTTCGCTTTGCTGTGCACTAATATCAGACATCCGTACAATCCGCTCAAGTCCCTAACGCATGTATATTCAGGCTCTCCGTCAGGATCCGTTACTCTCACCCGCTCCACCATTCTAGTTCTATCCGGTTGGTCAAACACGCAGTTCTCATATTGGGCTCGTCGCTCTGAAGGTATTTCTGTACTAAGAGATCACGACGAGCGTCTACAGGCAGTCGCAGTCGCCCTAGAGAACCGTTTGAGGCAAGGCGGGGTACTCCAAGACGCACCCGATGATATTGACGCCCTCAATTCCCTTACCTATGGCCACGTGGCGGAGTCGTCACCAAACGTCACTGGCAAAGGTCTTGACATCATCATCGAGGATGTAAAGAAACGTACAGGTCTCAGTCCATTCCTCCGCGGGAAACATTCTTCCCTTGATCCATTCGGTTCTACAATTAGCGACAAAGATACCGGACCCGGACCTCCGTCTGGCCCTCCTTCAGCACCTATTTACATGCCGACCTTCCAAGCAATGGAGTATTCTCATTCTCCTCCAGTGTCTGCTGAACCTTCGCGTCGACCAAAGAAAAAGAGGCGAACGAGCGCTACGGAATCAATATCTTCGCACGTTAGCTCTAGCCCCGCTCATGCTGAGCTGGTGGCTAACTCAGGTCAGTCATTGGGGTACGCGGTGGAGCCACACATCAAATCTGACGTCAATGATGTGACGTCGTCAGCTTTACTCTCGGCCTCTTACCCATTACCTCGGTCTCTTGGTAGCTCCGTCATGGATGATTCTATTGCCACCTATCAACTTCCACTCCAAATGGATGGTGCTGTGGAGAACACTAACAGAGAATACTTCCCTGTGTCAGATTCCCGATCTGACCTTGACGAGCCTCGACACAAGCGTCCGTTTTCGTATCCTGACCTATCCATGGAAACGCGGGGGGGACTCAGCATCTAACACCTAGGCCACGATGCACGCCACCCCCGCTATGTCAGCTTATGATATTCACGTGCCCTCTCAGAATTATTTCACCATACATACACAAGCCCTTCCCTTCTTGTTTTGCTTTGCCAATGCTGCTCAATCATATGCCCATTCACTTTACCTGCCCATTTTACTACGCTGTCTAATCCTTGTACTACCAGCAGAACATCCTAGTTACGTACGATACGGATCCTCTCACATTGCAGTGCCTTTTTTGTGGCATGTCCACTTGTAGTTTCTCGTGTAGTTTTAGAGCATCTTTCAGTAAAAACATCACTCGTGATCAGTTGTAATAACACATAAATAGTATCATGTCATGTCTTGCAGTCTTGCAATACTACCACCATCATTATCATGTCATGACCCCATTAGATACTGGACATCTCATCACAATCCTGACGGCCACGTTCTTTCTTGTTGCAAGCTATGTGATCTTATTCAATGCGTTTCTTCCGCCATCTGGTGTCTACGTGCGTACTCGATTCTTCTGTAAAACGCGTCGAAGTGCATATATGAACGGCCGACGTGTCAGGCCCTTGACGTCCTCGCGCAAGACACCCATTATAAGTACTTTACCCTGTTCATTATTCCTATGGGCGCGTACTTTGTGATCGCGAACTGGGTAGGCTGGCAGTACTACCAGAATTCTTGAACGTTAGTGCTGTTTAAATTTTTCTGTCTCTCCATTCTTGACTCATCACTGTGACAGTCTTGCAGCGTATCTAGTAGGAGGAAGCCGAGTAGGAAGACCGTAATAGAAGGAAGATATCATTCCTTCTTGGATTGCGGTACGCGGCGCGCTGGATACCAGATACTTGAGCACGAGCTTTTGAAACGGGTATTGCAGATCTAGCCAAACGATGGTGGTACTATACATGTGCATAAAATGGGGTATCCGATCATACAGGTTGCATATCAAAGAAATTGCATAACGATAGTAGTGAATGAGAAACTTAATAACTTATAAATAAAGGGGAAAGCTATCAGTATATATGCGCTCATCATGGAGGTTCAGGTGTTCGCGACTTCTCTGTGGGGGATCTTGACTTCTTCTGCACTTGTCTCAGCTCCTGCCAGAGTCGACTGCGCTCGGGCTCCTCCCTCGGTGTAGATGTATAGTTTGACCTAGTGGGACTGACATCCCTTGCATAAGAGCTCCTGGACCGCGCGGGGCTGATGGGTCGTCTCGTCATGAACCTCGGTCGGATTGGGGACTGCGGTGCCTCAGAGGGTGCTGTGGAAGTTTTGTTCGATCTCGTTGGACTGGCAAGACGGAGTCTCCGACTTGAGGCCTTGCTACTTGGGCGGCCAGCTGGCTCAGGACGCGTTCGGTTTGCAAGAAGACTTGCAATGCCAGGTCTGGTAACCAAAACAGAAGATCGAGTAGCTGGAGGGCAGCTCGGGCCTGCATCTGATTCTTCTGTTTCGCTCTCGACGCGGGTGCTTTGACGAGTAAATGGGCTGCGACTGTTACGCACTGGAAGCTTGGGCGTTGGGTTACCTCGCCCAGGACTCACGGACGGCAAACGAAGATAACGAGCGCGACTATTTAAAGGGATTGAACAGACCTGCGCACTCGTTAATTGCGAAGAACTCACGCTATTTCCTTCAAATGCGTCTTTGTCTTGTAGGCTTGGTGCCACTTTTCGAATGCTCGATCTGGATCACGATGGTCATTCACTTGGGTTGTGTTAGATAAATGAAATCGCACCGAGGACGGCGAGGTTATGAGTCTCTCGCGCTTTCTTAGCCTGGAGCGCCTGAGGCATTGCAGCTCTCCAGATAGCCCAATGTTTCGTCTTTATTCGGGAGGCCTGAAAGCGTATCGCTGGGAGAGACTAAAAGAGTGTTAATAATCAGGCATTGGCCGGATATTGGAAATAACGATACGTACTCTGGTCTTCGAATGCCATATACCAAACGCACGGAAGAGACAATTCTTTTGATTCTGAAAAGCTATCTGGCATAGCTGTGAATTTTGGGGAGTTAGAAGGGTACGCATTATCGGGTCTGTCCGGGACTTACGAGAGGTCGCAGTTTCTCGTCCATGTAACGTTCTCTCCACCTGTCCCAAGCAACCTGAACACTTGCCCGGTCCAATTGGAGCTCCTTTTCGCGTAAAACAATGCGTTTGTGCCGTCGAGCACGGGCCGCTGTAAGCCAGCGGTGGAACATCCGATGAACACTCTCTGTAAAAGAGTTAGATGAGTAGATAAATGACGCCAACCTAAGCACTGACCGGCCCGTTTGATATCAAGATGGCTCTCCATGAGGCTAAGGTCTTCAACATGACGCAAACAGATGTTCTTCCACTTTTTGAAGGCAAAGCTGGGCGGGGGGTCAAATGGTTGAAACTCTGGAACTGCAGAGGGTCACATACACTGTTAATGCGTGTGCCTTCTTTTGGCTGACTTCCAGTTCCCGAACCTTAATTTCAATGACACGATTGGTCCAGAATATCAGAGCATCTCGTTGGATTCGCTGTAATATGATGAGATTGAATTCCAACGCATTGACAGGTTCGTCAGACTTGCCAGAGACACGTGTTTATCTACTTGCTGCTCTGCCAGGCGAAGGAACCGTTGTTTTTGATATTTCTGGTGCCAGGCTTCAGGAGGTATAAGATCATCAGAGATCAACCGATAGACCATAAATTCATTGATTTACCTTTCATGAAAGCACCAACTCGGTGGGTCTCAAGCTCTTTTAGTTTCTTCAGCCTTCGGCGTTCCTCGAACTTAGCCTTCCAAGCTTTCAAAACCCTTCGTTGAAGAAAGAACTTCTCCACGATTCGAGCTTGTTTCAACAGTTTCAACTTCGCCCGCAAATGGATGCGCCATTTGAGCAATGCATCATATTGCACGCGAGCAAGGTGTTGTTGGATGGCAAACGCGCGACGATTTTGGTAGACTGTATAAACTTGATACCAGGTTCGTAAGGCTGAAGAGACAGTATATGACTCCGAGCGCATGGAGAAGGCAAGGGCATAATCTGCCATGACGTTAGATATCTCTGATTCAATGTGTTTACCAAATAATATGCTCACCTTCACGATGTTTGCGTTCTCGCAAACGATCTTTCCATACAACCATTACATTTTTGACTAGACGCATAGCTCTTACCCTTTCAAGAAGCTTGCCGCGTTCACGAGCCTTCCAAACTCTGGCGACAGCTCGGAGCAAAAACGCATCTTGGCGAGCGAGATACTTGTCGGCACGCCTTTCCATGACCTGCTCGAATGAGTATCCATCGAATCATAGAGACAGGTAACGCACTCGTATTCGATCTCTGGCAGTTTTCCATGATCGTATGGCCCGCTTTAAGATAGCAACATCGCGATAAGCATCTGCAGTCTGATACTCACGGCTACAAAGGATATTAGCTATGTGTATAATAAAGCCATGCCCACTCACGTCTGCTTCTTCCACAGGTCCATAACGCTTCCTTTGATCCTGAGCGACACCTTGTGTGCAACGGTTTTCTCGGCATCTCTTGCAGCCATAGCCTTTTGCCAGTATTTCCATGCCCTGTGTGCCGCGCCTCCCTTGATTCTCCGGGAAAAGTCGTCTGCAGTAGAGTCCATGCGATCTAACTTCAATAGTGCATTTTTCCATCGCAGAAAGTACCGTGCAACTATGCGTTCGTTGTACTGCAGTTCGCTTAGCAAAGATTGGTGGTTTTGTTGCCATTTGGTCCATGCATCTCTGATGAGTTTGGCGTCATGCCTTTCGCGGACCGTCTTCATCTTGGCGCGCATATCACTACGCCACTGTAGCTGCTTCTTCTGCTTATGCTTCGCCTTCCAAACACCCATGGCTCGGCGGAGATAGCGGAGATCAGCGATGGAAGCAGCACGAGCATGCGTTTCAAGGCTCAAGGCAGTAGCATTTTGCCAGGATCTTAACGCTGAACCTAGGATTACATTATCTCGGGCTTGGGCAACTTGTTCGTTCGTTGTCTAAATTGAAGCATCACCACCTGACATGATCACAAGCAGAAGATGCCTACCACTAGCCACTGGTAACCAAGAACCCAGATCTCCCAACAACGTTCGAGAAGTTTATCTTCACGGAACTTATCCGCATCTTCTTCGTCTCGGGACATCCTGATTTTCTTCCATGCTTCATCTTCATTTATCACGCTTCCCTTGCGCTCGCGGCCCTTTGTAAAGTCAGCTGGGTCGATTGCTGCCGGGTATTTAATAGGTGATGGTGCCCGAAGGATCTGCTGACCCCGTGCGTTCTGAGGGATAGATGTCATAATGTCGTTGTTCCCAACAGCAGCGCGATAAGATGGTGGAGTGGTGGATAGAGAGCCTGGTGCATCATGACCGTCGGTCGTGTCTGACATTTCTTCCCATAAGGCTGGCCGACGACCAGCGTCGGTTTGAGGACGGGGTGTAGATACGCGCGTAAGAGCAGGTGGAAGAATGTTATTCGAAGAACGAACGACAGGTGCTCTCGTCACCCGCGTCAATTGTACTGATGCATTCGGACGCGTGGCCTGACTCATGCGCGGGAGGGGGCGAGGAGGGGTCAGTTCTGATTCGGCATCAGAAAGTGTTTCTGTCGGCGTTTCATCCTGCTCCTGTTCTTGGTGTGAGTGAAGGGTAAACACATCGTCATCCTCATCACGGACGGGTGTCATGAGACGAGTGATAGATCGTGCAGGCTTCGTCGTCGGAATGGGTACTTTGGCAGATATTTTTGGTGTTGGATTTGTAGAGGGTATACCGCCATAACCATATTGTCGTTTCACCCCCTCCCATTTCTGAGCCCAGCTTTGTCCGCGGAGCTTGCAGAGCTCCAGCAGCCTCCCGTAATGGACTGTCTCTGTCTGGCTATCCCAACCCCGATCGTGCAGTTCATCGTTGTACGCCTTTAACCCGGAGAGAAATGAGGTAGCGCTCGGAGGTATTCGCTTTACAACTGAATCGAAAAACTCGACTTCCGCAGATGTCAGGTTCTGTAGTTCAGATTTCGAGGCAGCCGATCCGCGGGAGACATCAGATATTGTAGTCTGGGCGGTGGTCAACGGGTGTTGAGGTGCGACGAGGGCCTTCGCTGGCGAGGATGTGTTAGTTGGCCTGAAGCCGAGCATATAGACAAAACGGGGGTGTTAGTGATGGTACATCGACCAACTTGTGGCATCAGACGATAAACAGACTCAGACAAGACGCGTCGCAGTTTTCGCGTTGTAACGTGACACATGAAGCGGTAGCTTTACGTAATACAATTAACCAAGACAGTAGACACAACAGGATTTCGTAGTAATGTACCAACAGTTCTCTATTGTGTATCCCGGACAAAACCTAGTGTACCGAGTGATGAAGCTAGTAAATCTAGCACTCGCCCACTTTCTGTCTTTTGAACTTTCAGCAACTCCTCCAACTCAGCTCGCAGCTCCTCATTTTCGATAATCACATCTGCATGCATTCGGAGGACGACGTTTTGTAGCGCTTGCACAGCTTCGAAGTCAAGATGAGACTGCAGGCGTCGCTTGATGGCACGAAGAAACTGCAGAAGGCTGCTGAGCGAGACTAACAAGCGCAACTCTACATCGATTGCAGCTGGCGATAAGCTCTTGATGTGGTCGAATAATACATCGCCCGCTAAAAGGAGACGTTCAGGTGTGGAGAAGTCGCGAGCGTGTAAGAAACATACAGTCACCGCTTTTTTCTAGTTCGGATAGTAATTTTTGCAATATACTTGGCGATTTAGCTGCAAGTTTGTCGAGCCTACGTGTCTCCTTATCCTGTTTTGCTTGATTCTTCTCCCCAATTGCAAAACGATGCTCGACGCCCGGTAAAGTAGGTAGGAAGAATGGTGCGTGCTCAGGCTTCTTCGGCGGCTCTTTTGGTTTATTCCGGTGCTGTCGAACAGTCAACTCTACGCAAAACGTCAAACGAATGAATGCAGACCATGATAACCTCTAGATTTAGCAGTGTCTGCCATCGTGCGCGAGGAAGTAGTGTTAATGTCACAAGGTCTCCATCTAATTGAGATGGCGTCGAGAACACGTCTGCAGGCGTATCCTCCACCCCCAGAGCTTCCAAAGCTTCTAACGCTGAGTTTCAATCAGCCGCTGTGGATAAAACCAAATAAATATCACCCGACCTTCGTCTTCCTCAGATCCTTGCATCGAAGGAAGCGCAACTTCGGCGATATGATCTTCTGAAATTGCACGAAACGCAACCTCTGAATACTGAGACCGGTTTGCCCTATGAAGAGTTATCAACGGATATCAAGTTGGTGCGTAGCAGCGTACCATATAAAAATACCAACGCTGTCAACGTGCGCAGTAGCCAGGAAGTCGTTTGTCGGCGAGAACGCGATGCTCGTAGCGACGCTAGGCGTACGGAAAGCATTGATCAGTTGACCAGTAGGTATGTCAAATGTTCGTATTACGGAGTCCAACGATGTGGCCACTATCCAGCGCGAATCTGACGAAAACGCCTGTTGATGTCAATATAGCCTGAAATCCAACGCAAAACATCCGAAACTCACGATATCAAGTATTCGACCGTGGACGCCACATGATAGTTCTCTGACGATTCTACGAGTTTCGATGTCAATGATTCGAATGAACATATCATCACAGACGACAGCAAGTAATCCGGAGTCACGTTGCAACATTATCGAAATAGCTGAAGTTGGTAAAACCATTATTTGGTCTAGAGTACAGGTGTGAAAGTCGAAAAACTATTGCCATTAGACATCGTGAGCTGGCAACGGAGAAAGCGACATGAATGCTCACATTCACAGTGCCATCTGATGTACTGGCGATGACGACCCGGTTCAGAGCATCTGAAGCCAGGCCAGTGATGGAGCGTTCACTTGCTTTTTTTGGTTTCGTCGACGAAGGAGATTCCAGGCGATCCAGTACAGCTTCAGGGCAAGGTCCAACCTTGAGCGACTTTCGTTTCAACCCGGATTGCATGTTCCACATATGTATCTCTCCAGCTGAAGAGCCTGCAAGACCGAAATTTCCACAAGCGGTAACACAGACACACTAAAGAAAGCATGAGAGCAAGGAAACAAAAAAAAAGAATCGACGTACCTTCACAACACCTGAGGGTGACTTCCGCTTGGAACTTTCAGCGGAGTTGAATGTGTGCTTTCCAAGTCGCTTGTTAAGCACCGTCCAAGACCGAACACACATTTCGTCAGTATGTGAAGTCAGAACGTCATCCCAGTCCTTAGATCGCGTCGACGAAGAAGATATGGAAGTTATGGGAGGGAATTTCAACGATGCAAGAGGCTTTGACAGAGTCGTGGCTTTCCGTGCGAGAGACCCTAGGCAGAATCAGGTGAGCAACTGATAACATCATTCTGCACTGAATATCAACCTTGTGACATTTCGTACGACCTTGAGTCTCGAACAACGGAAATATACCGTAAAGTACGATCTGCCGACGCAGATAGTAGTTGTTTGCCATCTTCACCATAAAACCGGATCAGATGTGGAGGTGCATGGTGACCAGATCTGAATTTCAGGAGTCGAGGAACAGCGGTAGGCGATTCATACAGCCATTGCTATTTGACGACTGTCAGTAAAAACAGATATTGTTTGTCATTACAACTACCTTCACACTGTTATCCTCACCTGAGCTGATGAGGACAGGCTGCCCAGGGACCCACTCGAGTGTAGTAATTGAACCATCATGTGCACCCCGAATGAGGTGCAGAAGTCGACCTCCAGAGTCCAGGTCCCAGAGAGCTATGTGTCCAGAGGATGAGGCGGAGGCAAGAATGGGGTGGCCATCTAGTTATGCAGCAATTATGAATGAGTTTGCTCATGATTACAGTTACACACCACTTCGGAAAGATAAGGCCTTGATTCCGCCATTATCCATGTACATTCTCATGAGCCGCTCGTCAGCACGAACATCGTAAACAGATATCTCTCCTGACAAAAAACCAACGCCAACCACGTCAATGGCAGGGGACTGGGTTAGCGCCGTTATGGAGCTCGAAGATGTGCCCATATTCGGCTTTGACGGCAACGTGCACAACTGAGAATGAGAAAATCTGTGTATACAAGTCCTGTGGCGTGTTTGAATTTAAATGGAAGTTGAATGCACAATTTACAACGCACTGTGTACGGATGTTCCAAAGTTGCATATCGCCCTCATTGCTAGCAACTAGAACTTTGTTCAAATATGTGGCAGGATGGAGTATTGAAGTGGCAGTAAACCCAATATCAAACTGAAGGTTTGCAGAGAGGGCCGGTTCTGGAGGAGTTGTTGAACAAAACAGCCGAGGTGATCGAGCAGAAAGCGAACCGTTCGTGGATACATCCCATATCAGCATTCGCCCACCGTCCTCCGTCAATGCAAGCAACTGAGAGCCAAACAAAACAATAAATGCTAAGGGGGTCCGGAGTGGATTGGAGACACGTGAAACCTGTAACTCCGTGAGCAACAGAAGAGCGCACGGGATCTTTAAAGTTCTTACCTCTTTGCCTCGGAGATATTTGATGACATGTATGCCAGATGCTGCCCAGACAGCATCTCCATCCATAACTAAGCACGAGATAGGATCTGGGACTTCCGGGCCTGTGGAGCATTGCAAAACGAAATAAGATGCGCTTTCTGACATGAGACATACCAATAACTCACCCACAAATAACAGGCCCATCTTACCTCCCTCCCATAACGCCCATGATCTGCCTAGGCAAGTCAAAATGTGTATCCGGGGCCCGTCAGTTGCATCCTTGTAAGAACGGGTTTGCAGATAGAATGGTATATGGTTTGTGATCAGTCCAAGAGCGCGGAACGGCGCAAACAACTGCGGTGCTCTGGGCGGGTGAATGAGGCTCGTCGCATGTTTGCGTCGTGTGCTGCTGCGAATCCTTTTGCGAGGTCGAGCTTCGGCGATTTCTACATCGTCAGCGCCCCGGGTGGCCATTGATATATGCTGATCGCCTATGGTAAATGGACGAGCGATTGGGAAAAAAAATGTATCTGAGCATATCACGCTTGGAAAAAATAATGTCACGTGACTTATGTATCCAGCAATGGGTTACGTGACGTAAGTATATATGTTTGTTAACAAGCCAGATTGTGCTGATAGACTGCGAGGAAGCGTGCATGACAGACTATGCATTGTATGCAAGTAGGAGCATGTGGTCATCACCTGCACCTCGTGTACCCGTCCGCAGTTACACCCAGACCCGGGCCCCATCCTTCGGCGATTCAACATCTCAGTTTTGATACTCACTGGCACTAGTAGTAGTACGGCGGCCTTGCACCTCATACTCCTGACGAAGCCATCTCATTTCGACATCACGTTCTGCGCTTCCATATACCATCAAGCACCACATCCTAGCCGTGCCATCCATCATGCTCCTGCGCCGTCAAGGTCCCCATGACTCAACTGCACGTTCCAGACCAATAGCACTTCCACTGCCAGTCCCCCCTGCCAGCCTCGACGATGTCGCCCTGCATCAACCATACCCCCCCACGCTGACCACTCGATCACATCACACCACAGCTGCATGTTCTATGATCCACCTGCGCTCTCTGCAGTCCCTCCGCACTCTCCCTGATATATTCTCCTAGCCCTCCCTGTTCTTCCTGCATTTTTATGCCCTTTTGTGAAGTAAGCTAAACTTCAGGCATCATTTTTTTCGATGTGTCTTCGAGGTATCCATGGAGATCTCTACTCACCTACTGCGTAATTGCAGTGTTTTGTATTTGAACTCCAGATTTACATTATTGTCTGTCTCCTCTCGGATGCGATAGGGGGAGTAAATGCCGGGGAGACGCTGTGGCTCATGTACAAGTCATGGTACTAACCCAGCAATGCGTACTAGTCCCGGCGGCCATCGCGCGACCCATGCTCGTGTACCTATCACACGTATGGACTCCGGTCATATCATATTCACGATGCAACAATGTGCGTTGTTCCTCTTTCTCATGGCACGACATCCTACACAAGTTAGGCTCAGCTATAATTAGCTTCCCCTAGAGCGGTAAGGTGTTTCTTTTGTTATTTAGTCGCATGCACTCGAATACAGTGATGTGTGAAGTTGAGGAGGGCTGCTAGCCACTCGGCAGATGGGCTCAAATCCTCTTGGAATGATTAAGTACCATACTATACATTCTGCCAACTACCACGCGTTTCAAATCGCTAGGATTTCACGTCAAATATCGTAAGTGAGCTTCTCGAGCTAGGCTGGAGCTGAGTCGAGGACATGACGTGACGCGACGGCGCATTGACTTTCATACTTTCAGTATCAGAAGGAACGACTTTCAAAAGATTACAATTGATCGATCAGCCGGCGTATTTTTTTAACCCATGCACACCGGGACGACCGTCGAGCCCAAGGTGCCAATATTAATATTTGTCCTTGTACGTATCCTAGATGGTTGGCGTCGACCCGCCAGTGAGTGAAATATACATATTTTTATAAATGTGACTACAAGCTACTAGTATCAAATAATGTGTATCCAATAATCCCATGGCCGAATACAGGGGTATCATCCTGTCTCAGATCTATGCTTCTGTTTCCTCCTTACTACTAGTATCGTCTACCGAATCCCCTCGTGTGCGATCAGTGGCATCATCACTGGTGGCTGGTATCTTCTTCTTCTCCATAGAAACCAATTCTCTAACTTCTGGGCCTCCTTCGACTGTGGCTTGCTCGGCACCCTTCTCAACGTCTCCTAGTTCATTCTCGCCGTCGCGAACGATCGTGCGCTTGAGTGAGTATGCGCGAATAAAGAGAACTAAAAGTAGACCGAAACCAGATATCGGCGTGTTAACCAACCAAATCGTGCTGATAGACTGTGAGTAAGCGTGCATGACCTCATTACGCAGCGTCGGATCCTAGTAGAGCTATTAAGTGAGCCACACCTGAGGCCATAGAATGTTTCATACAGGAATGGAAGAAATCTGCCTGATGCTATCGTTCAAGGCCGCAGGAGAGGTGTTCATGCTTAAGCCTTGGATGCCCCGCAGCTTCTGCTGCAGGACATTGGAAATTATAGCTTCGCCGATCGCAATACCGACCGTACCCCCAAGAGTTCTCGAGACCGGTAAGTATCTATGAAATATGAAAGATTAAACCATACTCACCTGATGAAAACAAAAGCACCTGTGCTAGTAGCCATATCCTTGATAGGCATTGCTGCCTGTATGGCAATAAGCGGAGTCTATCACAGGTGTAATGATGAGCATGTGTTGTTATGATGTAGGAAAGTCTCACCTGGAACATACAGCCGATACCGAGGGCAGTAATAAAGGGGTAGATCTCCTTCCCTACGCTAAATACAAAATCCTGTAACGATCGATTAACTTTGATGCTGAGTATGAACATACGCATTGGTCGTATTATCCAGCATGGTCATGATACCCCAACCAAGCGTCATCACAGTCCATCCAAACCACATGATAGGGCGATAAGATCCTGTACGAGTTACGATTATTCCTGTAATTGCGGACGTAACCGAACAGCCTAATGAATATGGAAGCATTCTGTTGCATATCAGCTATCTGGCGGAAACAATAGAACAGCTAAATACTCACCTGATGCCAGAACTCGTTGCCGATGCGCCAAGAACTGGTGTCGAGCTCAGTAAACCACAAATTCGAATGCTATAGGACAAATTTACCTTGGTAAAACAATGGAAGGTAGCTGAAATACCACGTAAGTATGCTGGGTATGAAATCCGTCCGCAGGGTACTCACTAAGAACCTGGGGCAGACATATGAATGATTACTACGACTTGAGACCGATGTACGTATATAACATACCTGCAAAGAACACTATGGCATGCAAGAAGTTAGAGACCATCGCCAAGCCAGTTGTACGTGTCTAGCAACAAATGAGGCTCAATACGAATAGCTTTCAAAAATGACATACCTTAAAAAGCCGAGGAGGAATGATGGGGGACCGCTTTGTGTAAATTTCATTCACACTACCTAGAATGAGCAACGTGCCCCCAATGACAATAAGAGCAATGGTTTCTGCGCTTTGCCCTGAACACCACTAAGCTACGGTCCTTTAGAGTAGATTGATGACCTTACACGTCGTTTCGCTTGAGTTGAAACCTATAAGCAGACAAATGACACCTGTGACGATAACAAAAAGTCCAACAAAATCAAATTGCTGGATATGTTGGCGGAAGCTTTTGCCTTGGTGCGGATTTAAGTTCAAGAAAAAGAATAGAAGTGCTCCAGCTAAGCCGCCGGTTGGTCTGTCCATGAGATAAGCTTCCAGTCCCAGTAAAACTTTGAAACAAATCAAAACACACAAATTGATCCAGAAGCACCTGGTATGCGTTGGGCGTTGGGTGAACACTCGACTGAAACCAGATTCAAAAACTCACCACCTCCAAGACACATGATCGGTAAAAACCTAGAAGACGGCTATGTTATCAATGAGCATATCGCATCAGACGGTGGGGTCTTACACCGCCTAGTAACGGTCCAATCACGCTAGAAAATTAAACAAGGCATCAGGAAACTTGATTGATGAGGTTCAAGTTCAGTCTTACCTTGCTATGCCCCAAGTTGCACCAATAAAACCTCCATATTTACCACGGCTAAAAAAAAAAATAAGATTAATATCGGAAGTAGCGCGAGTAACACATGCTCACTCTTGCAATGAAACGATATCGGAAATAGTGATCTGTACGAGCTGCATGATCCCCCCAGCACCAATCCCTTGCACAGCGCGACAAACAATCAGCCATGTCATATTCTGAGCTGCGCCACACAACCCTGAACCAATCTATTATAATTTAGGGGGTCAAAGGCTGGATATGACCACGTGCTAGAGACGTACTAAAAATATGACGATGCATCCATACAGCATGGGCTTCCGGCCTGCGGATCCAAATCGTTAATTCCCCAGCAACGACTCATACATACGGAATGAAACTCACCTAAAATGTCGGATAGCTTGGCATATACTGGGCCTAAAGCAGCGGACGCCAACATGTAAGCACTATATGGAAACTATCAAAACTGGACAGCTCCTTATATTAACATACACGTACCTTCCGACCCAACTATAGTTGTTACCTCCTCCTAGCTCTGCGACAATTGTAGGCAAGGCAGTAGCTACGATAGTCTAGTGGTATGCGGGTTAAATTCAAGTCATTTGAAATAAGATAGTATTCTACATACCTGGTCTAGAGCTGCTAAGAAAACACAGCACATTAGGCCAAAGAATACGATGCCAATTCGATTCTTTGGAACGACATGCTCTTCATTCTGTTTCCATGACGCGCCCGGCTTTGCTTTAGCCTCTTTGATGGTTGGAGATGTCGGCTCCGCGTTCGTTGTCATTTAATGAGTCTCGTTCACTAGGGAGCGACGACTAAAATGAATGATGGACTGACGAGGTCAGGAGAGGAATGGTCACTAAGAAAGCGGGATCATTGGACATTATGTGTGTATTAAAGAGGCTAAAGTGTTGTCGAATCTCGATATTTGCCGAGATGCCGCGTACTAGTAAAAGGAATGACGATACATGTGCGACAGCGGCGTGTGTCCAACGGGTTACTAGTCAGTTCACAAGGTTTTGCCGCGAGGGGTAAAATACATCCCGGTGGATACATGCTAAAGTCATCCGGTATGACAACTGGCTCTTTGTCAGAGCCAAATTATAATTAGTTCGGGCTTCCGTCCATAATTATAACGGAGATTCGAAGAGAGTATACGAGATTCTTGGTGTGAACGGAGATTGAATTTTTGCATGATGCAAGAACTTAACTTAAACTAGAGCCTACTTATTAGGGTTGACTTAGGGCGCAGGGATTTGCATACCACGTGTCATGATGGAAAGATGGTGTTCCTACCTTAGCAAACCGAACATACCCGTTAAGGAGGACCCAGTCTTGGAGCCATACGTTTTTCATTAACGAGGAAAATCCGAAGTTGGGTCGCTAAGCCCGTCCATGTTTGTGACTCAATACCTTCGTGTCACAACGGAACTCACCAGACGTTCTGGACTCGTCAGAAAAATGTCGGCTTTTCGACCTTTGCCTGTAAAAGGAATTTTGTCCAGAACAGCTGGTTCAGACCCCTAAAGCAACTTCGCCCCAAACTTACATAAAAGGCGATTCACACTCATTCACGTTAAAGAATCGACTCAAAAATCGTCGTCAGAATCACCGCGGGAATCGTGATGTTTGACTCCCTCAAATGCATGTCTGGTTGGCTATAATTGGCATAAAGCCAACTTCAACATTCCCGGGGATAAATCTCCTACTCTACTAGGCAGTTACACCTCCCATCAACGAATTGGCTAGCGTAATTGAATGTGGTTCCCCGCTCGTAATCGAAAGCTCCTCGCACCGATAGGGCATGTCTCCGAAATGTTTCAACGATGAGGTTGTGGGTTTCTCCCACCAAAAAAGAGTCCGTGATGACGTTTACTGGCGTGCACCGATATTTCGCATCAATATATCAGCAGTGACGGTGACGTGGAAACTGTGAAGTAGAATGTGAAAGAGGATGACTAACCAAACAGAACGAACGCCTTCAATATACTTATGTAAAATGTCTGCAAAAGAAAAACGGTAATAATCTCCTGAGTCCCGACGGACAGGTCCCTTCGATTCTCCTATCTTTTTGTTCCATTCATTTGCTATAATCACTCAGCTGATTACATATTCCAGCAGCGAGACTGACGGTAGCCCCAAGGGGAACTTCGTTTTGCCTCAGGGCGAAATTCTCGTACTCTTGTGAGCAACTCCGAGTCATCGCAGCGTCACTCGCCCCTAGTAAATACATGTATATGAGGCTGACGATGGACCATATAATGCAGAATTTCGTCAAGACGCTCGCCAGCAAGACCATCATATTAGAGGTCGAGTCAAAATTGATGCGTTGATAGCTGACACTGTGTAAGTTGTTTACAATACTGTACCCGACTAGCTGCAGGTAGCTTTGAAGATGATCGGATGCTCTCATATTACAGAATCCAGAAGAAGTATAGAAATCGTATGCTGTTCATATGACCTACATGATCATGCTCCATGGAGGCATGCGGATCTTCTTCCGAATCAAGACTTTCCGATGTTATTTATGTAAGCAATGGTACAAAATAAGGAAGGTATCTTTTCCTAAAGGCTAACGTTACTGGAAAGATGTTCCGACCACAGCGTCCAGAAGGAAATTCATGCACATACCAGTAGCTCGTATCCATGGATATGGAAGCGTGCGAATCTTAGTCAACTCTCAAGACCTCCACGGCGGAGGATGTTATCAACGAGGCGAAGACGAAGATTCAGGATAATCTCTTCTTATCAACGCCTTACTTTTTCTGGTGATTTGTTGGAGAGAGTTCTCGGATTATGAGATCCAGAAGGAGTCCACTTCTTAAATTCTCTCCTCAGGGGTTCCAATCAGGTTGTAATCCCGCTACCAGTGTGACACAGGTTTTCGACGTCTCGGGTAACGCCGACGCGCAACTACTACTGCACCACAAAGCCCACTTGTTTCTGATGAGAATAGTGTAGATCTACTTGCTGTAATGCTTGCTGGCTAGAATTCAACAACAAAAACGAAATTCAAAATTTTCGTCACAAGAATTTAAAACGTGGTAATAATAATAAAACTGCCGCAGGAGCCCCAGGAGGCATTTATATAGCTTATGGGAGGCCATTCTGTGCCCCGGAAGTACTGTTAACGCATGCGAGGACTTCGGCCGTCACTCCAGTGCGCCAATGAGACTCCAGAAGAGTGAACTGGGTGCTGTTGCTCTGACGCCGGGCTTTCGCCTACTTTGCTTTTGGTTGGTCCTCAAGGTCCGTCAATAGGTCGGGCTATCAGTACACTATAAAGTTTTATTTTTGGTACAAAATTTGAAACATCCTAGGGAAGCATTGGTATATATAAAAAAACCGCGTATTTTATGCATGTTCATGCCTAAATCCTTCTATGTACGAAGTTGAGAAATTTTGGCGCTGTACAGAGACGCTGCTTTTGAGTGTCTTACACTGTAGACTGACAGGCAATCCAGAACGTAGTACAATACAGTAACCCAACTACGATTATTATGCTGGCAAACACTTGTCGTAGCTACCAGGCCACAACTCGAAAGAGCTTCATGGAAAAGCGGTTGTGCGAACGTGGGAAACGCATTTAAAACTCCGCGGCCTTTCAATTTGGGTAATTTCCTGCCAAAGTGGCAACCAAACCTTATCTCATCTCCTGATTTCTTGCCTTTCACCTCTTCAACCCTTGTTCATCGTTTTCTTTCTCCAACGACAACAGTCCTATCATGGCACAGTCTGGGATTCCAACCTTTAAGCTGGTCCTTGGTAAGTTACTGTCTTCACCCTACTTGCAGTGATCATGGTACTCATGCAATATGGCTCATTTCTTGATGATCTCTTTACCCTCGTATTTCAAAACATCGCCTGCCTCGTATTGCGCTATCTATCATATTCATGTTTGACTGGAAATTTCAGTTGGTGATGGTGGTACCGGCAAGACCACGTTCGTGAAGGTAAGCAGTGGCGCTTGATGGAGCATCGCGTCACCGCGATCACAAACTGATTTGGTACTTAGCGTCACCTTACGGGTGAATTCGAGAAGAAGTACATTGGCAAGTTCTGCATTCCACAATCGCAGCGCTCTGCGATGGTCCAGTTCCTATTAACATCCTTTTTGCACAGCCACTCTTGGTGTCGAAGTCCACCCACTCTCCTTCTCCACAAATTTCGGCACGATCTGCTTCAACGTCTGGGATACAGCTGGACAGGAAAAGTTCGGTGGTCTTCGTGATGGATATTACATCCAGGGCCAGTGCGGCATTATCATGTTCGACGTCACCTCCAGAATCACCTACAAGAACGTGCCCAATTGGCACCGCGATCTTGAGCGTGTCTGCGAGAACATTCCAATTGTACTGTGTGGAAACAAGGTCGATGTCAAGGTTAGTCAGGATTGCCTTATTGCGGGCTGCTTTTTTGACTCGATTGCCAAATCCAGGAGCGCAAAGTGAAGACAGGCGCTGTCACGTTTAACCGCAAAAAGAACCTCCCTTATTTCGAAATCTCAGCTAAATCTAACTACAACTTCGAGAAGCCATTCCTGTGGCTTGCAAGGAAGCTGGTTGGGTATGTTCATTCTCTGCGAACGGCGCTTAGATCTCTAACATTTCGCAGCAACCATGAACTAGAATTCGTAGCAGCTCCCGCCCTTGCCCCTGCTGAGGCTCACGTCGACCCTGAGTTGATGAGACAATACGAACTAGAGTTGAAGGCGGTATGTCCATACATTTTGTTCCATCCATGGCGTCACTCAGTTTTACGTTGTATCAGGCTGAGGCTGTTCCACTTCCGGAGGAAGAGGATGATCTGTAATCTCGTGAATCATCATATACTTACGCTTGATACGACCGTGCATACATACTGTGGTTCCCATATCTACAATCACTCACCAACCAGCCGACACGATTCAATCGATACATTCTTTCTTTTCCTGTTAGTGCAAATGCAGTAACGGAGTGTTTTCGGAATGCACAAATGTTTACTATAGATTGAGTGCGACTCCAAGTGGATTGACATCGTGACCATTAAATAAGTTCGCAGCTACATCAAAGTCACTCTCTTCTAACTGCTACATTATCTACCTAGCCTTTCCATACCTAGCATGAAAGCACCGATCTCCAGGTGCGTCAAACCGAGATAAACATTTTGTGACAAGATCCAGTGCTCACGGTGAGATGCACTCCATTGTGAAAAGGCTCTGAGCGTGACTTCGCTCTCGATGCCAAGTCTCTCAAATAATTCCACATGGGCCTCCAAACTAGGCCGCAAGGACCGCAGAAAATTTTTCACGAAATCATCAGTCGAAGATGTCACGGTGCTCCCGACGCTCCGGACAATATCTACTTGATGTGCTGTTCCCGATCCCCCAGGCTCTATGAAGGTAGCGGGTTGTGCACATGTTCTAGATGCCTCGAGGTCGTTTGCAGCGTGATCCTTTTTCTTCTTATGATAGTTCAAGTTGTTGACTGCTCGAGAGAAAAACTGACTTACATCTTCACCTCGGATTGTGGCGTCTTCGACACGGAGATCGGGGATGAAACGATCATCGGATTTCAAGTCCTTAATGTCGTCAGAATTCATGACCTGAGGTGCAGTAGTTACTGACACACCCAGTGGATAAGGTCCTCAAACCCTTCACCTCTGGACCTGGTCTGACCTGATGCCACGGAACTTACGACGGGCGTCCGCATATCGTTGAGGGGTGGATGTAGAGGTCGACGCACGTTGAGCTCATAAGCATAAGCGCGATATTGATGTGTATGGTTCATTGAAATTGAGTGAGGTAATAGAGGAGAGAGCAAGCAGGAGGAGATACGGTAACGTTCCACTGATTTTATTTCGAATTACTTATCTTGTCTTCCCAAGATAACATTCGAGGCTGTTGAATGAATACTCATCTTTGCGACTTACACGGGAAGCGCTCATCGCACTTATTGTCTATTCACGTTTTCTTGGCAAGCGTCGTGATTGGCGTCCCCATGATCTAATGGGTCAAAGCGCTATCGACAATCGCACTAGCGCACGTCTGTATAAATATTACCAAAGGCGACACAGGTCTTCTTCTTCTTCAACCTTGTCATAGACGCCAGCACACCACGGGACCGATCGCCACATCGGCCGTCCATTCATCGAAGTCGTCCCAAATGAATTGGCATCGTCTTGGCTGGCTTCTTTTATGAAGTTTCAGAAAGCCACCGGGTTGCTGCCGTCCTGCCGCTCGCTTTACGAGAAGACGCCATGTTGAGCGACATGCAGTACGGCGTCTATGTAGAAAACAGTTTACTGAAAGCCTGAACAATGTGGAAAGGTCCTAGAACTAGTTTCGTGAGTATTACAGTATAAGCCATAGCTCTACAGTATGATAGTGTCAGAAGTCAGAATCAGTTTTGACATACTTAATGCGGGGTATTCTTTCATCCCAATTGGCATAAGTACGACTGACATAGTCGTTATGTACAATGGAAAGCAACACACCAGTTGGCGGGACCACGAGGATCCATGAGAGGCCAACATCACTGAGGGGACTGGTAGGGACTGGAACTTGCGCGCTCACTATCGAGGGGCTGGGAACAACAAGGACGTAAGGAACATGGAGTCGCAAGAAGAATGTTCTGCCGTGAACGAGCGTGTGAGACGTCCAGTGCCACATTTTGTATCTGCACGATGGGAAATTGAAAATAAGGGCAGCGAGAGTAATTGAATTACTCGCCCCCCTTATCGTGGAACTGGATATAGGCATCCAAGAGGACTGAGCCAGTGTGAATTCGAGCAACTCGGGTTTGCAATTGAGGCTGCTCCATATAACGCACGTCCTCCCAAAAGTTTTGTGGTGTAGCACTTTGGAGTGTTTGTTCTATCCAAGAAGTAACTTGAATGCTTTTTGGACGTCCTGGCTTATTAGGCAAACCAGTGCGATTCTACATCTTCTGGGACCTCGTATCGAACAACTAGGCGATGTGTCCCGAATCACTACTACCCCAGTAGCCTCTTATCTGTGGCTAAACATAAAATGATGTTTACAGACTATTTAGAGAATAAAACTTGCCTCCAAAGTCCGTAGCTTCAGCATGATACACCGGCCCATAACAGGGGATGCTGGTAGGTGTCCACGAGTAAACCATTGATTTGGCGCTAGACTTGAAATGAGGGTTCTATTTTCTCGAGAACGTTTCCCCATAACAAAGGGAAACAGTGTAAATCAGTACTCGTGATCCTATGTTGGTCAATGAAAAAACATCTTTGATATGCATCAACCATCTTCATCGTTACCATTCTTCTTGCGCAGGTAGGCTACTTGTCCAAGGTAGTGACCCTCGGTGGTGCATGACAAACATAGGCAGGAGCTCTAGAAGAAGTATGACACAGGTATTGCGCAATGCAGGTACAAATCCAAGCTCAAGCGCTTATGGTGCATCATAGGGATGGCAGTTATTGAAATGAGAAGCTGCAGCTCATCTCGGTGAAACGTGCGTTCGGGCTTGGAGGGCGATTTTTCACCCTTAGTAGGTGCCTGTTTAGGTTATGCTAGACTTCGCTCTCGAGCGTTTAGCACGCGCCATACGATATGGATCATACCCGCCAAAGCATAGCCTTGCAAGCGCCAGCGCCGGCGTGGAGAATAAGTAAATGAAAGAACGGCGATAGGACCCGATAGGACTCAGACTGTTTGGTCAACACAGAGTCCACTCAATATATAATATCTCCCTCTTCGGGTCTGACTAGGGAGAAGTTCAGCTGACCATTGACAGGGAAGATCGTCAACGTTTACACTGACGTTAACTGGCCAAGTCAGGGGGCACGTGAAGTGGTTCAAAACCAAATCTTATTTACATAATAAGAAGCTATTCCCAATCCAAGCAAGTGGGATCCCACCTACAACTCACAACTTCCTCCAACCCAGTTTTCAACAATGCCTGTGGAAAACATTTGTTCGGTTATCCCAGATCAGATACAAGCAGAAATTTCACAGGCGGTTAAGTATTGCTCATCTTGCAGTCACCCGCTCGACTCCAGTGCTGTGCTCGTTCAGGACGATGCCAACACCGTTTGTGTTCGGTGTCGCAATACGCAGCCGCAGGTGCAAGCAGATGATGCTTTCGCGGTTGACGTTATCAGCGCCGCCCTTGTCCGACCTACCCTTCCTACAATTGCCACACAGCTGAATAGCGCACCGCCCGTTCATATCCACGACGAGGGCATTTTTGGTGACGGTATGGACATGAACGAACTTCCTACACCCAGTTCGACAGTTTCTTCTCCATATACTCCAATCTCTGCGTTATCTTCCACCCCCTCTATTCATTCCCAACCGACTACGCCAAGGCCCGTGGCATTAGCCATTCACGTTCATGCTACCACATTCCCAAGACCCATGTCTCACCAGTCTCGCAATAATATCTCAACAGATACCCCATCTCACCCTTCACATGTTTCCCACTCTTCTCCCGACCCCCTCCTCGACATTACTCATATCCGCGTGCGTTCCCAAGGCCATCACTGCTTGTATCCTGGCGCCGTGTTCCAGGGTACACAGAAAAGCGGCAGGAATAGCTACGACGTCACTGTTAACATTGTTGTAAGTCGAATATTAACCACAATCTTGGGTAAAGCTCATTCTTCCACCAGGATGTGGATTTTTCTTCCTCGTTTCTTTGCGGATATCTCCGCATTAACGGGTTGACAGATGACTGGCCTGAATTGACCACTTATTTTGACGCAGAAATTATAGGCAGCCGCTATGGATTCCTGACGCAGAACTGGGGCGCCAATGAACAAGAGGACCTGGTCCATTGGCAGCGGTTCCCTGCTTTCCGACATGTTAAGAACGAGTTGAAAAAGCCCAACCTGACCATCTCCGATCGCGATCGTGGAGCAGTCTTTATGAGATGGAAAGAGCGGTTCTTGGTACCCGACCATAGAGTACGAGATATCAATGGCGCAAGTTTCGCAGGTACGCGAGTGCTTTTATATCACGTGTGGACCACTATGTGGTCTGCCCAACAAGGAGCTACAGTTTCTGACATAGCAATATGTGTTTTTACTCTGACTAGGCTTTTATTATGTTTGTGTCGATTTTAATCCTCAGCCACCAACACCCACACCCACACTCCGCTCAGTGACGCAGTCTGTTCCGTTTGAGAAAGACGGAATTAATGACTCGCCGATGCCCCATTCACTGTCGTCCGGAAAAACGGAAACGATGCCTACTTCCCGGAAGAGGAGGGATTCCAGTGTCAGGCGAGGAGGACGAGGACCGTCTGTTGGTCCACGGTCTCATCCTCCTGCTGCTACAATGAGTGGATTTTACTTCCATCAGAACTCTGAACCGTACGTATATGCAGCTTACGATATATGCACCAAACTTACACATTGCCAGATATCAACAGTTGTCTCTTAGTCATATCCCGGAACGCTTTAGCTCCAGCTTTGAGTTTCGTTGAGAAGCTCGGGGGTGGAGCGTTGCACCGCTTTATAGTAAAACGCACTACTCGCAGACTATTGGACAACTTAATCCAACTGTGGCAAGGTTCTGTAGGTTTAATTTTTAGTTACCCTTCTTGCTGTGTGCTGTGTCGTCCTGATATCATCTCTCACTCATACGCTATCACTGTATTTGCCATTGTGTTTTACATAATATGCATTCTTATCCTTCCGTCCCACATCTCCGGTCCAGATGGTGTAACTGAAAATGATGCATCTCGGTTGTCAATAATTCCGGGTCTTGTGAGGTCTTACGCCCAAGCAAAGATCATATTGATGCGGGCGGGTACAATTTTTGGGACTATTATAGGTTGATTGTCTCTTGACGCTCAAGAGTAAATTAGCTATCCGGGTTTCACTTGGCCGGGGCACACTCCCATGGGTAGCTTCCTCTTTACTACCGATAACCATGATGAGGAACGCTCCACTAGATAATGATGCACCTCGAGTGGTCATAATTGGTGCCGGGTACGTTCTTTGAGTCGCTGGTGACATTGCTAGGAGCATAATGTTTAATCCAACAAACACAACAGCATCGCTGGGATCACCATGGCTATGAACCTAAGATACAAGTTGCAACACAATAACTTCGTAGTAAGCCAACTTCACATTCTGTGGAATAAATAAAAACTTGACCTTGCCAGATCTATGAACAAGCGGGTTCCATCGGTGGGACATGGCGAGTACGTTGTTCAAAGCAGTTGAATCCGCAGAAAACTAATACAGATGTGTCTTGAACGTGACAGGATAACACATACCCTGTACAGTCGCCTCTTCCCTCTATGTAGACACAACCATCTAACAACACTCTTTTGATTAGGGATGCGGGTCCGATGTTCCGGGGCATTGGTATTCCCTTTCAACGAAACCCAACCCATACTGGGAGAACTACTACATTACACAGCCCGAGATACGCGCATACTGGGAGGATATATTTCAAACACACGGCCTGGCCTCCCGGACGGTGTTCAATACTCGCGTTAAGCTTGTCGAGTGGGACGCGGAAAAGAGCTTGCATAATGTGACTTTAGAAGACGTAGTGTCTGGCCAAATTATACAGACTCAAGCGGAAGCTGTTATCCAGGCTATCGGTATTTTCACAACTCCAATGTTTCCTCAGAATCTTCCCGGGAGGGAGAAATTTACGGGACCGCTCTGGCATTCTCTTCACTGGAGGCATGATGTAGATCTGAAAGGAAAGGTAGTCGGCGTTGTCGGTAATGGCTGCTCTGTGTGAATCGCGTTCTTTATCTGCCCATGTATTCCAGGTGTTAAAGCACTTTTTAGAGCTCAGTTTTTACCGATTATCGCAGCCGAGCCTACTACTCGAGTCATCAACTTTTGTCGCTCTCCACAATGGTTCACAATGAAGGTATGTTAAATTTATTCTTGTGCAGGTTGCCCATCTTAAATGGTGAAATGGTGAAGGGCAACTACCGCTACCCAGAGTGGCTCAAGTGGGCATTTGCCTATGTTCCGTTTCTCATGTCAGCATACAGAAGCTTTATCATGATAAGGGTATGATTCGAGGATCACTCATTCTGGAAATTTGATTTCATCGGCTCTAGCATGATATCTCATGGAACATGTACTCGACAAATTCACCTACTAGTGCAAGTGTCAAGAAGGTAATGTCTGCTTCTATGCCCATCTGACGCTCCTAATGATACACAGAGGCTAACATCGTACATGCGCCAAACCGTGCCAGCCAAACTTTACGATAAGATGGTCCCCACTTACCGTGAGCAATTGCAATATCGAATGATTGCGACCGCACATTCAACGGCAGCTGAATAGCTCCTGGGTGCAAACGCATAATCGTTGATCCTAACTATCTGGCAGCTTTACACCAACCAAACGTCGATCTGAATTGGACCGCAATCCAAGAAATCGTCGAGGATGGGGTCGTTCTCAAGACTGGCGATAGAGTACCGCTTGACGTCATTATTTTTGGAACGGGCTTCTACTTGGTAATTTCTTCAGCAATTACCCTGATATAATCACTGGCCCTTATATCCGATATTGTACAGGTCGAACGAGATATAACTTTCCGAGGAATCGGTGGCCTGACCCTGAAACAGTACTTCGAATCAGAAGGTGGGGCGACAGGCTATTACGGAACGGTTTTCCCTGGATTTCCAAACATGTTCACAATCGTGGGTCAGTTGTTGACTGGTTTCACGCAAAGTGCTATGACTTCACCTGAGAACTCTGACAGGACCCAACAGTGCTACAGGTCACGCTTCTATTATTTTTATCATCGAGACTCAGGTATGTGCCTTGCCTAACTCGAGTTGCTGAAATCAAACGTCTGCATAGGTTAGCTATATTCTCAAGTTGATGAAGCCGATCGTCGATGGTAAGGCGAAATCACTTGAAGTCACCCGGAAGGCCACAACCAGTTACAACACATGGATCAAAAAGCGCTTGAAAAATACGATATTCCTGGATTGTTTTTCATACTATCGCGGTGATAGTCACGAGGGCGCTAGAAACGTGACCACTTTCCCTGGCATGCTGGCACTCTACTGGTGGATCACGCGGAAGCCACGCTGGAACGATTTCAAGGTGGTGGGTGGGGAGCGGTGGCTTTATCAAAGAAGGAAAGTCGAAATGATGGTGAAATTTGCACTGATGGCAACACTGGTGCCTTTGACGGTCGCCATCGTTGGCTACAATCCATCTTCATTCATTGCTGGACTCAAGGAGAGGCTTATTGAAAGATGGTTTAGTCGAACATAAGCTTTCCGATTCGTGGTTGGATGGAATCGTTGTAACTTATGTACATAATTGAACCGAAGCATGTACACAGCGTTTCACAGGAGGAGATGCTTACTTGTTTTGGCAATTTCGGTTTTGACCGGTTTGTGTCTTTGAACGTTTGTCCACCTCCGCCGCAGAGGCAATAGTAGGCTGGGAGGCCCGTCCTTGCCTCGTCCACGGTCTAAGTTGTTTCCTCTGCCCCGTACAACCTTCATACACCTCTCATGTCTTCCAATAACTCTGGTACGGCGAACATAGTCGGCGTACATTACCGTGTTGGCAAGAAAATCGGGGAAGGCTCTTTCGGCGTCATCTTTGAAGGTTTGTACTTTTTCATATTGGATTTCTGATGCCTTGAGTTGCTCATGGCGTCTTAGGAACGAACTTACTGAACTCAACGACCGTCGCCATCAAGTTTGTGGGTATTCTACTCTACTCACTGTGCCCTTGATCCTTAAAGTTTCTTCTTTACCTGCAGGAACCACGCAAAGCAGAGGCACCTCAGCTTCGGGATGAATGTCGCTCATATCGCATCCTAGCCGGCTGCCGTGCGTATATTTCTCAGATGTTGCACACAGACGAAATCCATTCACGCGTGTTATAGCTGGTATTCCTCAAATATATCACTTCGGGCAAGAGGGCCTCCATAACATTTTGGTGATAGATCTTTTGGGCCCGAGCCTGGAGGATCTGTTTGATATGTGCGGGCGCAAGTTCTCTATTAAGACAGTGTCCATGGCAGCTCGACAAATGGTCCGTATCATGTCTTCGTAGATAGTTCCTGCCGTCTAACTGTCTACAGTTGTCGCGGGTACAAACCATTCACGAAAAAAACCTCATTTACCGGGACATCAAGCCTGATAACTTCCTCATTGGACGTCCTGGCACTAAGGCGGCGAATCGTAAGTTCCTGATACTTGTGGCAGATGCTCCATTCACATGTGATTTATAGTCATTCATGTTGTTGACTTCGGGATGGCCAAACAATACCGTGATCCCAGAACAAAGCAGCATATCCCTTACCGGGAACGGAAAAGTTTGAGTGGTACGGCACGATACATGAGCATCAACACGCATTTGGGCCGAGGTGTGTTTTCTTCTCTCGTAGCTGTTCCTTAATTTAATTCATTTCTTCAGAACAATCCCGGAGGGACGATCTGGAGGCGCTCGGACATGTCTTCATGTACTTTTTGCGGGGCAGTTTACCCTGGCAAGGGCTGAAGGCTGCTACCAACAAACAAAAGTACGAAAAGATTGGAGAGAAGAAGCAGACTACACCTATCAAGGACCTCTGTGAGGGATATCCAGGTTTGTTGATTTATGACACCCTTCAAACAGTTCAGTAACTTTTTAATAGAAGAATTCGGTATCTATTTGAACTATGTTCGCAAGCTCGGATTTGAGGAGACCCCGGACTATGATTTCTTGAGGGAGCTCTTTACCAAGGTGATGAAGAACAACAACGACGTGGACGATGGTGTTTTTGACTGGAACCTATTGAACGGTATTATTTCATCCTCCCGTCTTGTAACCTTATTGATATGTTACCAATATATATAGGGGGTAAAGGTTGGGAAACTTCGCAGGTGAGTCTGATTTCATTTGTCTAAATGCAAAACTTTATCTGGTCGCGCAGGGGCAAGCACAAGTACTCGCTCAAATGCAGAATGCGGGCCTGGCACCTGCCCCACAAGATCGACGAAAAGATTTGGAACGACGTCGGGAAGCAGATTGGCGCCGCACATCTCAGGCTGGTGGTGTTAATCCACCTTCACCTGCGCTAGTTAGACAAGGCTCGAAGCGCAGAGTGCCTAATGCCCTCGTACCTGGAGCAGGAAATACGACTGGCGCTGGCACCCCTCTCTCTGCCGCCGCTCAGATTAACGTACCCATCTCGACACCACAGAACCGGTCAAATCAAGTTAGTGCACAGCAACATCCTTACGCGAACCCCGCTACTGGTGATTATGCTTGGGATGCAGGAGATGAACCGTACGGATCCCAAACGTACGGGCGTGCATCTCCCATGGTATCAACGGTTGGCGCTGTTCCACCTGCAATAAGCACTGTTCGTGCCCACGGCAACGAGGCAGGTGTTTCCCGCGCCGAGGACTACCGCCAGCAACAGGATGATGACCCTCCCCAACCGAAGTCGAGTATTTGGAGAATTCTCACATGCCGATGCGGCTGATCATCGCAGAGTTCTGGTCCTGCTGCATTATTTCTGTTCCATGCTATCACCAACGTAAACCCATCGTTACTCATTACCTTCAACGCTTGATATACCCATTCATTACTTGCACCTAATATCCCACTTTCACGGTTTATGTTTGGAGACTCGTCGTAGCTTTGGTCCAATGACCGAATTCTGCTATAGACTATGTTTTTACGGCTTTACGGACTAACGAGATGTGTGTAAGTAATGGGGGTGGTGAGATGGAGTAATTATGCTATGTGCTATGTGCAGTAAGGTGGTTGATTGAGGGAAATCATTGGTATAACCCCAACTAGCTCTAGTCGCTAAGAATGATATTCATGCTATTGGAGCTCATTGCGTCTGGATACTCTGTGCCACCAGAGATGGTCAACGAGATCTCCGTTTCCATAGGTGATAACAAATCGCCTTCGCCGACAGACACACCAGGTTGGCTTCGAGTTTTGGTAGGGTCGGCTACGAGTATCTCGGGCGGAGAATTCTCATCACATGGGGCACAGGGTTGGTGCATCGTGTCCTTATGCGGGCCTCCATACTCTGGTTGATAACGCGAGTGGTGTGATATATCCTGGATGGTACTGGGAACTGCGGAAGAGCAGTGTACTCCGATTTGGAAAGAGTGGCCCCTGACATACCCTTGGGTGCCTAGAGCGGCAGAAGAAGGCTTGTCCGGAATCCCCCCGAGGACATGTGGCTTCGTTGGAGGTGCTTCTGTGTAGGACAGGTTGCAAGTACGAGAGGGTCTGGCAACTTGAAGGGCGGATGCGGAAAAAGGATTGAAGAGTCCTTGTTGTGGAACGTGATGGTTGTCGCGCAACTTGCGATACTGTGCGAGGCAACTTTGCGCCACAGTAGTCAATTCTTCGTTGCGTCCCTGTAGATAATATATCTTGTCCTCCAAATCTTCTCTGCCTTGCTTCAACACATCATTGGCGACCCTCAACCTGGCGTTTTCGGCCGCTGCTAGGTTTAGCTGCTTTTGAAGCACGGTTTGAACGTCATCTGCTACTTGGATCCCTACCGCTTTCTTGGCGGAGCTGAGGGAGCTGGAAGATAATCCGACGGGTGAGCAGGGTTTGTTAGTGATATTGCCGTTTGATCCACTGAGTAGCTTTTGCTCAGTCGCGCTTCTCCTCTCGAAAGATGAAAATCTGACCATTTAGTCTCGTTTCGCGACAGTTCGTCGCTACTAACAAGAACGACGCGCTGCCTCTTTAGAGGCCTGGATGTGTCATCCTCATCTGACTACAGGTCCTATGTTAATATCTGATATAAAATGCAAAACACGGAGCAAATACCTTAGATCTGTTATGAATTGTTGCGTAATTATCGGATAACGCTGGCAACTGTTTTCGATCCTGTTGAAGGCGAGGAAGGGATACATAGTCCATCACGATTCTACGACTCTTCCCATTTACTAACGATTTGCTGGGGGGCTGTCCGGTCATAGACAGCGATTCAGGTACACTTGAACCACTAGCCACACGGGTACTCGATGGGCTACCTTGATAGTCACTTGGGAGCGATGTCAAATCACTGATACTTTCCGACCTGCCAAAGAGCGATTCTGTGGTCAGAGAGGGCATCCCAGCTGTACTAGACATCACAGGCCCACCGCCCTGGTGAATATCACTGCCAGATAGATTGACCACATGCTTCGACGGGGATGGTATAACCTTGTCGAAGTGTTACATGCATCGCAGAAACGATGAGAATCGGAATCCACTTACAGATGTGTCATGTAGCTCTAAACAAATATCGTACCAGCCCGGAAGAGTTGCATTTGAGTTGATAGACTTGCATATACGAAATTTGGATGCAACATATGTCAACTTCACGCGAGAATCTGGACGTGCACCAGTCTCCTCGTCGCGCAGGATGATTGTACATGCTTGCTTGAACTCTGCCTTGGATTCTTTGTGGTACTCGTGCCAATTCGTAGGGCTCCCTTCTACACCTTCTGCTATTAGGATTACCAGCGCGGAATGCGTATGGAAGGTCTCCAATATATGAGTCATGCATCGTCCACCATGGCAGGATTTGCAGTAGATGTATGAACTATGACTAACTTGATGTGGGGGTGATGTCTTTGACCAGCACATGCGAATGTCGGCTGACAACTTCAGTCGTCTTTGGTACAATATGTAGGCAGCCCTGAAGACACCGACATGGCGCGTTGATGTGATGGAACTAAACACGTGATTAAGCAGAATGTCCCACACAAGCGGGAGTATACCTTACTTTGGATGATCCAGCAGAGATCGGTAGTCTCTCACAATATCAGCACATACTGCTCGAATGGCATGTAGGGCATCGTCGCGGGTTCTTAGCAGATCGCCAAATGGTCGGCATTGAGTTGGCTTCATAATGCCGCACTTGCAACTCCGACCTTCAATGTAACAAAGCGGACAAATCACGATACCGTCTCCGATCTTCATCTCTTCGTGGACGATAGGCGATTGACAAGCGCTTGACATGCACTCGAAGAAACTCTGGAAGACATCTGCGCCGCAAAAGTCACACGTGATATTGTTTTGATGACTTGTGTCGGATAGCGAAACATGCGGCATGGCTTGGTACTGTGAAGAGTATTCCTCCCCTAGGACATCGTCGAGCAGGTCAAGTAAGTGATGGAGTTCATATGCAACTTCTTCGAGCCTCAGTTCTATACCGGACGATGACCGGTCAGAATGAGCTGTGCGTGCCTGCTGTTCTCGAAGTTCTTGAAGCGTTCGCGTCTGGCGATGAAGGGCGCGATATATATTCAATTTGACCTTGTACGTCTCCGGTCGGCATACGCTGCACAATAATGTCACTGCTACTGCAGGATGGGGTATGACAACGAACGTACCGATGGTATATGGGAAGCTCGTGATAGAGAGAATTTGTCAAGCCTTTGAGAGTCATCCGTGACCACGATGTTTTCATGGTGATGCCACCATTGTTGATGACTTGGTGACAGCTTCTTGGCGGGACAAGTACCAAATCACCAAGCTGTTGTTCCGCAATGTAGATGTTAAGCTTCGAGCGCCGTAACTCTTCCAGTGTTACGACATGGGTCTCAAAGTCCAACTCCTCATTTATCTTGTGGAAATATTCAGCCATGGCTGGCGCAGCAGAACTCTCTGTCATGAACCAGAAAGACGACCCGCCATTCTCGGTGTAACACATCAAGTTTTGTCCTGAAGAAGAGCACAAATCCTTGTGGAAGGGTGTAAAGGTATCCCCTACTCCAAGGTAGCACATCAAAGTTTGTACGTCGCTCTGATCAAATATGATTGTCTGTATAGCAGCTCTATATATCACAAAACAAACTGACCGGAAGGTAGTTGAGGTAATCATGGGTTCCATGGGGTAAAACTTCGCCTGGAAGGACGTTGGAAGTGGAGAGCCAAGTGGCCCACTCATGTGGACATTCCGCGTCTTTGCCATAGAGACGCTCCGTTTCTGATGAGAAGTGAGAAAGGCATAAAGAGCGACACGTTACATTTCCTCACCAATTTCATTGGCGTATACTTGGGTCGCACGAAGTTTACTTATGAGCTCAGAAAGGGGCAAGTCGAAATCTGACCAGTTGCGCACGTTGCGTGCCGACGCCCCTGCGTATTTTAGTGTCAGTCGAGTGGCAAGGTTTTTGCCACAATGAACAGAGTTTTACCTGGATTCCCATGCTCATTGAGCCAATCCAAGGTAAAAAGATGGGTGGGCCAGCTCTCATGCTCGTGAAATCCCTGAATGATTAGTGGGGTACCAGAATTCTCATGTGTCCGGATTGTCTGTATCAGGCCCGGATCCCTGCAATGGACTCTGTTCACTGGATGGAAATTTGGCGCCTTGTTGACCAAACCCGCGAGGGTCCAGCCCTTGGTGGTGATCAGGCCTTTGGTTCGGAAGGGACTACCCGTCACGTCTGGTCGCTGCTTAGATTGTGGGTTGGGAGTGATGATATCTGGCATGCCAGAAATGGATGAAAACGCGCCCTCAAGTGCAGGTATTCGAACACCTTAGTGAAGTTTTGAACGACTTCGAGCGCTTTTAGAAGGTATTAATGTGGGCGCTCAATGGTGTCCAAAAGGGGGTATAAGTTACATGTTCACCCCAAGTTCCCCGGTTCGGCTTCCACTGCTCGCCATGTCCAACACCGCCAGCGCGCAAGCGGGACAAGAAACAGAATTTGAATTCTGGGACTTTGTCAATTGCTCCTTATGCCATCTTTCTTTCACATCAAGCGATCGAGGACCTCCACCCATTCCATTTTGGATCACAGAATGCGGCCATGTTCTTTGCAACAATCATCTCAGTAAGATGCTCGTCTACTCTCGGGTCTAGTGCTTTTGCCTGTATTAACTTCCAATCCCCGCAATGAGAGCCAGATCAGAGTTGTGCACAATGCTCCGCCCAAAATATACAACTGGTTCCCTTGCATCGAGATGTATGCTGATTTCTTTACCGGAATATCTCTGGCTTAGTTTTCGTCCTGAAAACACAGATCGAACCTCCAATGTCAGACTGGTTTAGAGCTCTCCCTTATTCGCTGGATTCAATCGCAAACGCCGTAAAAGTGAGTCTTCTTGACAGAGTTTCCCTACCGTTTAGACTCCAATCTGTACCAGTTTCAACAAGAGACACTCGCTGGCCTCGTTCGATATTATCACCAAGCCTATTCCCAGCTTATTCAGACGTGCGAGCGTATTCGGGCGGACAGGCGGGCTCTTCGAAAGTTCGTTCACTGACCATTTAAGATAGCTAATCCTCACTTGGGAACAGAGAAGTCGACAGTTTGCGGCGAGAGGTGCAGCATCTACGCCAATGCGCTTCTGGCTTTGACCTTGCTCAAGAACCTTCATCTTTCCCCAATGCGAGCGGCAAGCGTCCAATGACTGATACTAGGGAGTAAGTGAAAGACTGCCATTATGACGGAGATTTAATCGTCCGCAACCATGGGTTCAGTGTCAAGGCAAGCTCTAGTCCTAGGTCCATCGTCACTCCAATTGGACCAAACAGAATCACCTTGCCATTCGGGGAGCAACCGAACTTGACTCGTCAAGACAATGGACAAATGTCAAGCCAGATGCATCAAATGGGACGACCTGGCACAAGTCATTTTGTAGAGTAAGATCACAGTTAAATTTCCCAATTTGTTATTTGAATAGTGCATATCAGACAATATGCGTACCATAGTGAACAGGGATCACGCATGCAAGCTGCTCAGCTCTCTCACGAACAATCACTACCTACTCGCCACCTGCGGTTATCTTCCGGGGAACAAGGACATCGTTCTATGCCACCTCCACCTCCGCCAGTACCAGGTCCAGGTGGTCGCTTCAGGCCTGCGACAGGTTCAACAGATACAAGAACTACGAAGATGCCAAATACCCAGATGATTGCACCGCAAACGGCACAACAGCAGCCTCCGGCATTGGTTTCCAGGACTCAACAACGCCAATTCGCGGTTCCGCAGACCCCACATCGCACTAGTGCTACCCTCTTCACTGGGCAGGCATCTGGCGGGCACCAAACTCCCTCACATCAATCCAGCCGTTTCATGCCACCTTCACATGGGCGGTCGAAATCCGGTACAGGCGCAGTAACATCCTCAAACGTTCCAGGATCCTCGTCTGGAGGACACAGGATGTCATTCGTGTCAGGGGGCACCAATGGATTTGGGTGATGTTGTTCGAGCCCCTGAGACCCATCGTATAGAACCTTTCTGTCGTCCATTGCAATAAAATGTGGTACTTGTATGCTTGATATTTACACTTGCAGTCAAGGGTATCCGAGTTTGGATCCGAGTTTTGTGTGTGGCTATGTCCGGACTCCGCGACAAGAATAGCCAAGAAATAGCCAAGTAACCAATTGTTTGGTAGTAATTGCAATTTGCTGCGCCGCTCACGCGACTCGCAACCGAAAGAAAGTGAGAAACACAGCCGAAATTGGCTCCATCTTCAAACCGCAGCCCAGCTCCAAATACCTATCTTTACCTTTACCTCGTACCATACCATGGCTCAGTACAGAGACCCATATTCCGACCAGCAACCCGGGGCCCACAACGAGCGGTATGGTGATGGTCCATCATACAACCCGTATGACAGTGGGGAACCGCACCAGACGTATGACCAAGGCGGTTATGATCCCCACACAACGGGCGGGTACACAGATGACCCCAAGGCGAACCCACAAGGTAATGGCGCATCATACGAGCCAGAAATGCAGGATGCGCATCTCAAGGACCGTCATCCTCACTTTGTGAAAGAAAGGTGGGTTGTTGGCGCTTTTAGAGAGAATCTTTAATTAATCTGATTGCATTTCACAAGCCAACCCCAAGGATACAAGAGCTGGAGATATGGTCAGGCCGGTGGCCTATGGACCAGGGTGAGCAATTCAAAGTTTCACTTGTTTGGTGACTCGTTGGAAGCCTGAACACTGTTTGCAGGGCAGCCGAGGTAGCTGCATAGGAAGGTTCTGCTGTTGCACGTTACTGGTTACTGTCTTTCTCGTTATCAGCATAATACTGGCGCTACTTATGGTGAGACTTGCAAAAAAGAAAAGTTAATGATGCGTATTCAATATTCTCACAGTGGGTTCGTCCTCCGGATGTAGTTGTTGGCGGCATAGCACCATCTACCACTGAAGATGCAGTAAGACAGCCTTACCAAGTGATTATTTTGTTCTCAATTCCGTCAGGTTCAACTTGGGACAGGGAGCATCACTGTCAACCTGGGCGTTGATATTGCGTAAGTCAACTATGCACCTTGTTTGATGCATTTCGTGATGAAAGTGCAGTGTCGCCAACCCAAATTACTTTGCCGTGTCTTTCAAGTCCATAGACGCCTTGGTGAGTGAGCGCTGTTCACATTGCGCCATTGCTCACAGTTCATTAGGCATACTACCCTATTAACAACACTCTTATTGGAACTGGCAATGAGTCTGGCATCACATTCAATGCCAACTCACAGACAAACTTTACTTTCCCATTCTCGATGGATTTCAGTACAAACATGACCTCAAGCACAGAAATTTTGACTGATCTCGCTCAAAAGTGCGGTGTGGGAGGTGGAGCGGTTGAAGATATCACAATCAATCTTGATATTACGGTTCGTGTTTGGGAAGTGTAATGCATGGGATGATGGTCTAATGGTTTCTTTTTCTGCAGCTTGGATTACGCATCCTATTCTTTGTGGTTTACCCGGTGGTGAACATTCCAGTTAGCTTTGCGTGCCCGATATCTGCTGCGGATATTGAGGTATGATCGTTTGTTCCCAGTTTTACTTGCGTTAACCGTGTCTCCAGAGTTTGCTCGAATCTATCGCTTCATCGGTGCTTTGATTTCTCCTGGCTAGGCATCCGCTTTCATAGATCTTCTTGGACATAGATATATAGTTACACTCTGCTACTAACTTGTATGAGGGACAATACCACAACTTACCATTTACTGAATTCACCTATGTAGTCGTTACGATTCTTCCATCCTTGTACAGAGCATCTTCTAAATAGATGAATGAAATCACCCCATTTAGTGATTTAGTAAGTGTGGTACTCGATAGTGGTGGGTAATGACATTGATGACGTGTTGTGGGTACTGCAAATTGTCAGGGATTACCAGATTCCGGCTGCTCCATCTGCTCTGCCATGGTCTCCAGCTGGGAGTCGACCTCTGACGTGACAATTCCAGGAGCGTGGCAGTCCATGAGACACCTTCCAATCATCCCTCGCCATTGGAGATGACCTTCAACGCCCTCGCACTGTACATTCTCCACTCCTTGCACATCCACACTCTGCAGGCCGGCAACACCCCAAGTAGCGTCAGATGCACGCGATAAGATGGCAAGGACAAAGTCGGATGTACAATACCCGTTGACAAGGCGCCCAGATACTAGACGCCTGACTGAGTTCCATGTCGTCAAGTTAGTGGAGACTGGCGTCCCAAAGAGAAAGACGTCCTGTATGAGGCCCCATGTCTTTAAAGGTGACAGCTCTGTTAGGCACCTGAGGGCTTCAAAGATAACGAGAGAACCAAGCGAGTATCCAACGAGAGTAATAGGTCTATTTCCAAATGCTCTAGAGGCTAGCAGTTCAGCTAGAACAGCACCCGTTTTGAGTGCAAGGGCACGAGCATTCATCCAAGGGTTGTCTAATTTAAGTTAGAATTCGCGGGTTGGCGCATTATTGTCGCCCATACATACCAATGATCTTTCCGATCTTGAGCAACGCAAACGGGGAAAGTGCACTAAGAAGACTGGCAAGTATCGTGCGCTTCAATATTTTCACCCCGACGTATTTCATGGCCAGAGATCTGGTGAGGTCCCTCAAGGCATTTGATATTGCCTGTAAGGCTTCTACTTCCTATACCAAGTGTGTCAAGTGCGAACCAACTATGATAACATAGTTCGACCAACCCATTGCAGAGCAAATGTATCATCTCCACCGAATATTGTCCATGGGGCTGTGATATCTTCATGAGAAGACACCCATCCACTGATGCACAATCTGACGGCCAGCGTTTCTTGGTTGTTTTGCGTTCGCACTGGTAATACCGCGAGGTCATTGACTTCTTTCGTGTGACGCTCTACCATCCTCGCCGAAGAGCGTGCGCCGTAAGCACCAAAGAGCGCACCGCATACAGCAGATGAGCTCGCGAGCCCTGTCGCCAATACACCAACGGCAGTGCCACCAATACCTAGGCCTCCAAGAAGGGCGGCGACTCCTGCGCCAACTAGCGGCGCTGCAAGTCCACCGGTGACCCCGATGAGCACACCGCCTGCGATAGCCCCGAAGCCTGCGCCCGCAATGCGTAGAGCGCGTCCACTCTCGGCATGCTGCTTGCGAACGCGCTGCGCCTGTCTATGTACTTCCCCTAGAACCCTTTCAGGATCCTTGAGAGCTGTGACTACTGTTTGCTCGTCTATGGGTGCGAGACTAGATAAAAAGGCCCGTGTATATGCGGAATATTGCTTCGATGTGGTAATGTGGAGGAGAAGAACAGAGTTCGTGATAGTCGTGAAGACCCTTTGCTCAGGGGCTTTTGGTAACTCCCCTACCGAAGTATCGGCAAGAGGGTCTAGAATTGGACATACTAATCTCGCCAACTTGAATGCAACATCCTCAAACCTGCAAGACGCTCGATGTACTCACCTTCCCCTCCAGGCCCTTGGCATGCTATCCATGTATTCTCGAGAATTGCCTGACCCCAGGAATTTAGCGCTTGGCTGAACTCTAGGGTTCTGCTGTCGTTAAAACAGCCACTGGATCGTAGAAGTGCGGCTTCCGTTAAGGCATACAACTCTATCGTATTGCGATATGCAGCGAGATGACGGAAAAAAATACAAGAAAACAGTTTCGCGGTCCTGCTCGCTGAGATCTGTCGATGTAAGGTTCTGAGTCGACATGTCATGACGACACTGAACTTGTGCAACGACGATATCTGAATCACATGACCTTATTTACCTGAGTGCTGGCACCGTGGCAGCCAAGGTTTCTGAAGTCAACATTGAATTACCTGCTGCGGTGCCAGGATGGACGCACTCGAACAACGCCTCACCTTGCAATCATGGACCGATGCCAGGAAGATCACGACTCTGAATACTCACATCCCTCGTGTGCATCCCACCCAGCATACATCCAAAAACTCGATGCCTCCACCTGACGAACATCCCGGCATTTGACAAGGCAAGTCAAATCATATCACGATCACAGATCACCTGGACAACTTGAAGGGTCTCTTGTCAAAGGAGGGGATTAAGCACATGGTCAATGAGACAGAAATATGGGTATGTCCTATACTTACTTCACAATGCCTACAACTGTTCGTCCCAGACCACACCAGCAACTGCTGATGCGACGGTGACATGCATTTGAATGTTCAGCACTTTGGGACAACGGGAGAAAGAGAACATTGAAAGGGCAGGATGAGGATCGCTTGGGCTAGGCTTTTTTCTCAATACACACCCTCATTCTTGTTTATATTCAAAGCTCCTTTATTACGATGATCCCCACTAGCCATAAAACTGCACCGTTTTCATGGCTGACATCCTTCTAGCCTACCAGCCACTTGGACATGCCTCCAGCCTTCCAGCAACCTCTAACAAACCTCCCTGCATCAAAACGCGACCCACAGCAGCCTCCCTTCACAATTCTGCCCTGCAGCCTTCCAGAGTATTCCCTGCGCCTAATACGCCCTAGCAGCAGCCCTACATACTACTCCATCAACGACACCGTCATTACCGTTCCTGCGCACTGTTTCAACGACTCCCAACGACAAACTATCGAGAACGCAGGAATCCTCACCAGGATGAATGTCCTGACGGCGGTATCATCAACGAGCATAATGCTGTCATCATCGCTTATGGTCTTGACAAGAAGGTCAATGGTTGCAACGTCCTCCGAGTCATCTTGGATCTTGGTGGATGAATCTTCGATGTCTCCCTCCTGACTATTGGGAGGGTATCTTCGGGGTCACAAGAGTTCAAGTGCATGAACAAGATGAAGGTATGTTTATTCCAGTTCTTCGTGAATGTCCTAGTACTTATAACCATGTAGATGCTTCTCGTCATTTTGACCACAAGAAGACATTTATTCTAGCGTCTTGAAGGATTTGGAGGCACCACAAATATTCTATAGGACCCTCCAGCGCCTCGCCGCCACCTCCACGCTCGGAGCTACTCTTGAAGACATCTTGGATCCTTTGACAATGTCCGAACACTTCGTCATACTGATCCTCCCGATCCTCCCGAGGCACTCATTTGTCATGGTAAAGTTTTCATTGCTGTTTCAAATCTTGCATCATAGGAATCTCCTGGGAGGCTCCGTCGGAGGGGCTCCATGAAATACACCAGGGTCCCATTCAGGAACTGGGGGGAACTCTGAAGCATTGTCTCATATTGCGTGGCGCGACTCTATTACTTATAACCATGTATTTTCGTTGCACTGAATATAATGATCTCGCGCTATGCGGTGTGTCTGCGCTAGTTTGTGAATTTAACTGCCTCCACGAGATCCTCGCGAGGTCAAAGAAGATATCTACCGTCATAAGAACACAAGGATCCTCACGAGCCTCAGTATTGTAGATCCTGATTAGGACTTAAGGGGCGAGCCTCCCTGGAGAGGTAGCCTTTCAGGCCAATTACTACCTACAACGAGAAAAGTGCTGCCTGAGGTGCGATCGTAAGAGTGTTTCTCCCTGCCAAACTAATGAGGATGACCATTTCTGAAATGCAGGAAATGCAGGAAATAGATGTCGAGATAATTGACATGTAGTCCATATGCATACCTCACCAGAGTCATATGCATTCTACATCAACCTTTAGAGAGTGTGTGGTGCAAGCTTTAAACATGGCAGCCCTGCACACACCAATGCATATCACCCAACTGCGCATCATGTCGACATTACAATGGCCATTTGATAATTGATATTTGCTTATATGAGGTCATTGTGCTGCACATAGATATCATCTATCATGCCTATAAGCTCATGTAATATAGGCTCACCCCGACTACGTAACCATGACATCATCATGGACAAGAGCAAGATTTCGATACACGACGCACACATGCGAATGCAGGTGCAGATCGTCTTGTGATTAAATACTACAAGATGCCATACTGTCATACAAGTGTGTCTAAGTCATACGCCTTCGTATATATTGCTACCCCACACCAAAAGAAAAAAGGCTATTTACAAAGGACCCACGGTTGCCTTGATTTCGGCGATCGATGGACGTTGCTCTGGTATCTTGGACAAGCATCGTGATGAGAGCAGTTCATAAACCTCATCTATATCCGTGTTGACTCTGCGCTTGAAGGGCTCCCGTCCACCTGATATTGCAGTAATAACATGCACGGCGTGTTTAATCCACGAATAGGGCTCTTCCCCCGAAAGGATCTTATACCATGATAAGAAAGGGAGACTATTTGATATTATCATAATCCAACACACCTGCAACATAATGCAGCCAAAAGAATAGATATCTCCTGTTTTGGTTGGCTTCTGTGATGGTTGGGGTTCATCGCTATTGTCGGGGAAGTATGAAAACTCTGGGGCCATCCAGCGCGTGTTCGCCGACTGCAACGAGCCGAACGTTAAATTTCCAGACTCAGCTGCAATCATCGATAAACCGAAGTCTGCGAGGCGAAGATTTCCATGGTCATCGACAAAAATATTGGTCTGCCAACGATTCGTTGAATTCAGCCAAATACAACACCTAGACATGAAACCTACCGCTGTCAGGTCACCATGCACGACATCTTCCCCGTGCACTAGGGTATAGTTTTTAGTACATAGTGTGATCACTACATCCATTGACGATGGGACGCACAATAACTAAGACCAGCTGCCACCTGCTGAATCTGAAATCTTGGATAAGTATAAACAAATGCGATAGCTATACACTTACAAGCTCTAACTTTCGACGGCTAGACAGCGAGGGGAACACATTCTTCAAATAGACATTCAGTGACCCGTTTTCCATCCACAGAGAAACCAGGGCAGGAAGTTGCCCAAAGTCATTGATAATGCCCTCGAAGGAGAGGATGTTGTCGTGTGACAAATTAATCCAAACATAAGCCTCACGGCGAATCCTCTGTGATGCAATCTGTCAGCAAGTGGAACTGCGATTACTTCATGTTCTAACCCGGCCTATTTTGTATAGTTCTTTATCATCTGATTGGGAGACCCTGATGCTTTTGACAGCAACCTAAAATGATTATAAATAATGAGTCTTCTACCCGGTTGTAAACTTACACAGCGAGTCCCAAACTTCGTATTAGACATAGAACATTTCCAGATGTCACCGTACCCTCCTGTAGCATGAGGATATAGTTCGAGTTTTTTGATATCTGCCAAAGGAATAGGAATTGGTTCGAGTTTGAAATCAACTGGTCTCCTGGTCTCCTGCTAGTGTAATCATCGATATCTCATCATTCGTAACGAATACAAAAACAGCATCGACTTACGGGGAGATCATCCATTGCGAAGTAACGGTTCAATTTCCAAACGAAGGGTGTTACACAATGGATGGGTCGGGAGTCACGGTGGATGAGACGATAGAACAAGCATGCTTATATATGTCTCAGGATGCCATCAACCAGGGTCCCAATCAATGTAACCTGTTAGGGCCTGCGCGTCTTTGACGGTAAGGTATATAAAAAACGCCGTGATACTGACGATGTGTTAACTAGTAG
>KV448283.1:0-53519 GCA_001658105.1 Rhizopogon vinicolor AM-OR11-026 | reverse complement strand
CAAACATTTGATGCTGATGCTGTGGGAACATTTGGGGGTAGGCGTTTGCGCTGTGGCGGTCAAACATTGCTCAGACGTTTGACGAGTCATGTGAGCGACATGTGGCGCTGTAGGTCTCTGCAGCATAGCTTTATTTGTCTGCCATTCAGTTCAAGCTGACATACGGCAAACCATGTGTGAATGTTGGGCGGGAGCAGCCGGAAAATTATGTTTGTCAGACATTGGTGCCGTTTGGCGGTGTAAGTAGAATGTGTCACACCTCACAAGGGCCGACGAAGCTAGGGCTCCGTGAAAAACTGGTTAGTTTTTGACACGTGGAGTTTTTGACATGTTAAAAACATGTCAATAACTGAGGGTCGATTTTGGGGTGTCAAATACTTGTTAAAAACCCTAAATATTGTATGTATCATGTGCCTGATACTAAGGATATATCCACATCAAACTGGGGCATTCTAGCGCCTGAAAATCCCGAAAGAAACAGAAAAAATATTTTATCATCTGAGGTTGGCATTCTATCACGAAACGAGGTACGAGTGTAGGGCTAGAATAAGGACTTTGCGTCAACGGTAGGTCGGCACGTGATCTCTCTTGTCTTCGTATCACACCGTGCTCGCGCCTCACTTCAGTGCGAAGCTAAGGGTGACATGGTCACACTCAAACCGGTGCGAAGTTGTGATCGTAACTCTACAGTATGTCATTACCGAGGTGTTTTAGTAAGTTGTGGAAAGGTTAGCCATAGTTGTCGATTTTGCGTGTCCACAACTGTAGCTCGCGACTTCTCTCCAACACGATCATGTTTCTTTCGCACTAGCCTTCCTATCCAATGTTCTGTGGTGCTTTTCCAGCACGCCTTTCTAGTACTGGCAAGCTCGTTCCACGCGATCATCGTTTCCTGATACACCTCTGCCAGCCCACCACGTTTATGCTAGGCATGCAGTCGCACATATTTTGATGATCCCATTCTCCGAGTTTACCGGGCCAGACCGTCAATTTTGTGATAAACCCGACTTCCACCTTGTTGCAATCAAAGGTCTATCGGTGAGTAGATGACTGCATTGATGGCAAGCCCGATCTCGAATTGGTCTATGTTCGTCTCTCCGCTCAAATCTCACACCCCTGCTATCCCATTGTAGCCTACGATTAAGCTGACGGCACTATCCTTATTCTCGCTCACTATCTTCTTAGGCTAAGTTTGACCATCACGCAACCGTCCTTTCCTGTTTGTTTGGCGACTCAACCCATGCTTACAGTGGATGCTTAGATACTGGAGTGTGTGAGTACGTACATCCATCATTTCTTCCAGGAAATTGCACTCATATGTTGCACAGGCTGGATCTCTCAACAGAAAAAGTGACGTCTCTGGGCCAACATAGCACCGCGGTATCTGCACTCTCTTATGCACGCGAAGTCAGTGCGTGGCTCTTAAATCAGCGGTTCTTTTTCACCACATTTCTAACCCTTATGTATTAGATACGCTCATCTCTGGCTCATTGGACCAATCCCTTCGTTTCTGGGATCCTCGCGTACCAAAGGCAGAAGTATCGAATCACACTCCCTGAACAAGTCTACCACATGGATATAGTAAACAATACCCTTGTCGTTTCCATGGCCTCGCGCTTGATCCCCATATACAACGTACGACGAATGAGCGAGCCTGCGCAGACAAGGGAGAGCAGTCTAAAATTCACGATGAAGAGTTTAGCGTGCATGGCTGATGGGCAGGGTGAGTTTTATTCTTTCTTTCTTTCTTTCTTTCTTTCGTCTTTAAACTAATATGTTTTTACTATAGGTTATGCGATTGGTTCTGTGGAGGGCCGTATCGGCGTGGAGTATTTCGATCCAAGTCCTGAGGCTCAGGAGAAGAAATACGCGTTCAAGTACCACGAACAAAACATCGAGGATGTAGATCACGTCTGACCTGTTAACGCACTTGCATTCCACCCAGTGTATGTTTCTCGCACACATTCCTTACACTCATATGTACTCATCATTCGATCAGAGACAATACGTTCGGCCGTGAGGTTGGCGAGGAGTCCGGTTGTCTGGTTGAATACGATGCGGGTGAGGGTCGTGTAGAAGTGGACTAGGGAGCCAGGCGTGCCGCACACTTTGGGATAGTCTGGGTTGGGGCACCATGATGAGTTCGTTTGCATCTTGAAGCTTTCCTTAGAAGTCACTCAGGTGTATATGGCAGACTTGAGGCCTACGTAGGTGGTGATGTTGCAGGTTTTTAAGGCAACACGAGAGGGTTTGGCTAGTAGTGACTCACAATACTTACCAATTTACTTTTGATAGTGATTACAATTTCAAAGGGCTTTGACCTTGGATAACTGGTCTACTTTTTGTACATACAACTACCACGTCCGTTCACCTTGTGTGAAATCATTGTCAGTGTATCAATCCCGAAAGTTTGGGTCCCCTCAGCTGTCCTCCCTTCTCCCTTCCATTCTCTTACTCCCCGACCTGATACGTCTTAACTGGCATGTACATACCAGCGCAGAATTCAGACGTATCCAGTTGTTTGTGGCTAAAAATTTGACGACGCTCGATATACGTGCATTCTTCACCTTCGCGGTCAGCGGGAGCGAACCGGATTCCGAGGAAGATGGCGGAAGCAACTTTTCTCAACAAAGCTCGTCAGATTCGGGAACGAATGATGATTGACAATGTGAACAATAGTAAACTAAAAATTCCTCGGAGCCAGGAAACATATGTAGACTTCAAAGTCGTCGACGTTGTAGCTGCAGAAGGAGTGGTAACCGCAGATGTAGTGGACGAAGTGGAGACTGGAGCATGTGGTTGTGAAGATGGCTGGACCTGAGCTGCTCCGCGGGATTTCTGCGTAACACTGCTCTGAGGAGGCCGTGAGCTACCTGCAGAAGCGTTCTTCGCGTTCCTTTCTTTCTCTCTCTTCATCCGCACCTCTCTCGCTGAAGCGTTCCTCTGTGTGATAGATGTAGAGTCGACTGTCTGAGAAGGAGGAAAAGGCGGGACTTACACGGTAGTCTTGTGCAAACGGAACGTCAAATACTGTGAGGCGACGCCCTGGTAACGCGACGCCTTCACCATTGTGTTGACGGGGTGTGCCAGAGAAGGGGTTTCGGGCTAATTCTAGAAGACGGAGTCGGGATGGTGTGTGGTTTGAATTGTGGTATAACGAGAAAAAGCGGCCAAAAAGGCACTAGGTAGGTGGTGAATTCTAGAGAACTGAGAATACGGAGGTCAGAAGAAACCTCGATGAGATACTCAATGACACACGTGAGGATCTGGTGACTCGTCGAAAAATCCTCTGCGTAGTCGACGGGTATCCTTAAGTCTCTGGACCGGACGTCGCGTAGCGTCACCCTGGAATGTATATGTTTAAATTGAATGCGATTGATCTATGAACCTGTCATGAACATCGAGTAAAGACTGGTCGTCGTCCTGGGATAATGCGTTCAGTTTGTAGAGAGAGAATAGGAAATACGTCCTGATCGAGTAATCGAATGACCCAGAGACGAGCGCTTTTCCATCTGTAATCCAAGCTAGGGAAGACACTTGCTTTGTGTGTCCCTTGAGATTGGCGACCAGTTTGGCTGTGTTGGCATCCCAGATTTTGATGATCCCCAAATACGTATCAGGCTCTTCCATTATTATTCCTCCAGTCGCAGTCATCGTCGTGTCTGGCGAATAGATCACTGCCCTTGCGCCGAGCCCAGTTTCAATTGTTAAGATGTTCTCCCCACTCTCTGCATCCCACACTCTTGCTGTCCCATCATAGGAACCACTCACCACTCGCCCACCGTCTCGATTCCAACACACAGATGTGACACCCCCTACGTGCCCCGTCCATTTAGTGACGACCTTGCCTGTGTCGATGTCCCACAACCTCACTGCATCGTTACTCCCGCCAACTACTTTCTTCCCATCTGGAGACAGTGCAATAGCGTTCACTCGACTTTCTCCGTCCCGCCAGTCTTCCCCAGTCTGTTTTCCGCTCTCCAAGTTCCAAACTCGCAGCGAGCCGTCTTGTGAACATGTCATGATTCGTTGTCCGCCTGGCAGGTGTATGACATCTGTGACCCAGTTGAATTCGTCTGTATCTGCAACTCGATTGTATCGAAATTCCTGCTTTGGCCTCATCGCTGGTCCCTCTTGTGACCTGGTGGCTGGTAAAATCATGGCTGCTATCCTCTGCTACCCAAGGGTGGCAACTAATTGACCCAGCACCGTCTCAACTTTTGTCTATAATGGTCCAGGCTATCACTTACCAATAATATTTTTATCAGGATTAGATGTCGAGACACGGTTTGAATGCGGGGCACAAAGCAGTCGGTCGCATGAACGCCAACGTTACCGTCAATTGAGAGTAAGAGTTAGGTCTTCAGGACTGGACGTTTGAGCCGTCTGCAGGGGTACGTTATACATGCCTTAAATAACCTCGTGTGTTACGCCGCTAATAGCACAGCCTGTAACTGAAACGCCCGAGCCTCATTCGGAATACGAGATTGCCCTATTGTCATCGCTCACTGTGTAGCTCACGACTTCTTCTCTCCAACACCATCGTGTTTCCTTCGCATTAGCCTTCCTATCCAATGCTCTGTGGTGCTCTTCCAGCACGCCTTTCTAGTACTGGCGAGCTCGTTCCACGCGATCATCGCTTCAACCATCGCGCAGCTGTCCTTTCCTGTCTGTTTGGCGGTTCCACCCATGCTTACAGCGGATGTTTGGACACTGGAATGCGCGAGCACGTATATTCACTACTTCTTCCCGGAAATGGCACTCATTTTTTGTATAGGCTTGATCTCTCAACAAAAAGTGACATCTCTGGGGAAACTTGCCAACGCGGTCGCGGCACTCTCTTACGCACGCGAAATCATTCCGTCGTTCTTAAACCTGTGGTTATATTTTACCCTCTAACTGTTAGGTATTAGACACGCGCATGTCTGGCTCATGGGGCCGTTCTCATTGTTTATAGGATCCTCATGCAATAAAGGCCGAAGGATCGAATCACACACTCTCTGAACGAGTTACCACATAGTGAACAATACATTAAGTCAATAAGAAGGATTCAGCACAACATGTTAGCAACGACGAATCCAAATATGTAAAGACGATAGGTCAATAGATCATTACACGTGATGTTACATCCGGCGAGGATTGGGGGGAAGCGTGAGTCATGAAGCGGGTAATGAGAAGCGGCAGTCGGCAGAGCATATCAATGAGAAGGTGTTGGTGAAAGCATGATAGAAATATCCTGAAGGTTGAAGAAAAAAAGGTTAGTTTAATGATGACCGTCGCTGTATTCAGCAGAGGTACAACAAAAACGAAGCCAGAAGCGAGTCCAACGTCCAGCCTGTCGTATCGTTACGTCAGGAAGTGCGGTCGTCAACGTTGTAGTTGCAGAAGTAACAGCAACAGCAGGGGTAGTAGACGAAGTGGAGACTGCATCATGTGGTTGTGAAGATGGCTGGATCTGAGCCACTCCGCCGGATTGCTGCATGACACTGCCCTGGGGAGGCCGTGAGCTACCTGCAGAAGCATTCTTCGCGTTCCTTCCTTTCTCTCTCTTCATCCGTACCTCTCTCGCTGAGGCGTTCCTCTGCGTGATAAATGTAGAATCGAATGTCCAAGAGGGGGGAAAGGTGGACTCACGCGGTAGCCTTGTGCAAACGGAATGTCAACTACTGTGGGGTGACGCTCTGGCAACGCGATGCCTTCACCATTGTGTCGGTGGGGTGTGCCAGAGAAGATGTTTCGGGTAAAGTCTAGAGGGTGGTGTCGAGATGACGTGTAGTTTGGATTGTAGTATAACGAGGAAAAGCGGCCTAAGAAAGTGCGTCCATTGAGCTCGGTGGCATTTTCTTGACGTGCGAAGGAGGTAGGTATGCGGCGAATTCCAGACAACTGAGAATACGGAGGTCAGAAGAAAACTCGATGAGATACACAACAACACACGTAAGGATTTGGGGACTCGTCGAAAAATCCTGGGCGTAGCCGACGGGTATTCTTAAGTTGCTGGACCGGAAGTCGCGTAGCGTCACCCTGGAATGTATATGTTTAAATCCAATGAGATTGATTTATGAACCTGTCACGAACATTGAGTAAAGACTGGTCACCGTCCTGCTACATAGGATAGCGTGTTCAATTCGTAGAGAGAATAAGAAATGCTGAACTCACATTAGGATCGGACAGAAGGTGGTCGAGGCCAACGTCTCTGAGAATTGCAGAAACATCCCATGTGTATGCATTGTTGTCCCAGCCGCCAGTGGCTAGTAGCTTTCCATCTGTCGAAAATGACACGCAGTTCACCTTGACTAGGTGTGAATGTTTAAGAGGCACAACGATGAGCTGGCCATTCTCAAGGTTCCACAGTCGCGCTGTATCATCTAACGATGCGCCTGCGAGGATACGTCCATTGGGAGATATTGCAATGCCTTTGATAAAGTTGGTGAGCTCCGATCCCGCGGTCAAAACATTGATGTGCTGCCAAGTGGTTGTATTCCATGTGCTAATCGAGTAACCGAATGACCCAGAGATGAGTGTTTTTCCATCCGCAGTCGAAGCCAGGCAAGTCACTTGCTGCCCTTTGAGATTGGCGACGAGTTTGGCTGTGTTAGCATCCCAAATTTTGATGTTCTCCCCTAGACCCGCTCCACCGGTTGCAATCATCGTCGTGTCTGGCGAGTACATGACAGCCGTCACGTTACTGAACCAGGTATCGATTGCTAGGATTGTCTCTCCGCTCTCTACATCCCACACTCTTGCCATCCCATCATAGGAACCACTCACTACTCGCCCACCGTATTGATTCCAGCACACAGATGTGACAGCCCCTATGTGCCCCGTCCATTTAGTGATGACTTTGCCTGTGTCAATGTCCCACAACCTTACTGGACCATCCATACTCCCGCTAATTACTTTCTTCCCGTCCGGAGACAATGCTATACTGAGCACTTCACTTCCTCCGTCCCACCAATCTTCCCCAATCTGTTTTCCGCTCTCCAAGTCCCAAACTCGCAGCGAGCCGTCTGTTGAGCAAGTCATGATCCGCTGTCCGCCTGGCAGGTGTATAATGTCCGTAATCCAATCGACGTGCGCGTCTGTAACTCCATTGTGTCGAAATTCCCGGCTTGGCCTTATCGCTGGTGTCTCTTGTGCCCTAGTGGCTGGAAAAGACATGGCTGCTACCCTCTGCTACACAGGGTGACGACTCATCAACACAATACCGTCTTAACTTTTGTCAACAACGATCTAGGCTATCACTCACCAAGAATACTTTTATTGGCGTTCGAGTCGAGACACGGTATGAATCCAGGGCACAAAGCAATCGAAAGTCGCATCAAGCCGGATGTTACCGTCAATTGAGAGTGAGAGTTGGGGCTCCGGCCTCAGGACTGGAAGCGTTACATAACATCCTGTGTTTGTGACACGATTAATAGCACAGCCTATAACTGAAGCGCCCGTCGCCTCCGCTCGGTCCGAGCCTCGTTCGGAATATGAGATTGTCGCCTATTATTCCGTGGTGCCCGTCCAGCACGCCTCTGCGTTACAGGCTGGTGAAATTAGTGCTGGCGAGCTCGTTCCACGCGATCATTGTTTCCAAATACTGCTGGTTCATCACGTTGGAGAGTGGGTCCCCTAGGTGTACAGTCGTACCTATCTTGATGATCCCCTTCTCCGTGTCTCACCGCGCGAGACCGTCAATTTCGTGATAAACCCTCTTCCACCTGTCGCAATTATGGTCGTATCCGGTGAGTAGATGACTGTAGTGATGGCGAGCCGGGTCTCAATTTGGTCGACGTCATCTCATGCTGTGCTCATATCTCATACCCTTGATATCCCATTATGTCCTATACTCACCACTTGTCCACCGTTTTTGCTTCACTACACAGACCACACTACCCCTGGACCCATCATTCAGTGATTACCTCGCTGTTTTAATGTCCCACAAGCTGACTGCACCATCCTCATCCTCCCTCATTACTTTCTTCCCAATCCGAAGATGCTATAGTATACACCCAACTTCTCCGTCCCGCCAGTTGTTCCCATTCTGTCTTTCGCTCTATGTTCCATTCTACCGCAGCGAGCCGTCGGATGGACATGTAATGATCTATTTCCCGCGGAGGAGGTGTAGGACGCCCTTGACCCATTTAGTATGTTCTTCAAATTCAGTAGACCATGTATCCAGCTCGTCCTCTGATCACAGAGAAAAGGCATCTAACATGCCCTGACGCCATCAACTGCTGATGTCTTTGCAGTGTCTTACTGTAGCATGCATGTATCTTGCTATGATGATACGGTGTCATCTAAAGAATAGACCGTCAAAAGGCCCACTGGCATGCTTGCAACAGCGAAGAAAGGAACTGTTCCTTCAAAGTTCTTCATTGGGCATATAAACGCCTCTCAGAGAAGCTATTAGAAAGCGTCAGCTGTCGTCTCCTTCGCACTGGCGGACAGATCATCGTGGCTCATTGGCAATTTGGCCGGCATGACGTGGCTATCAGCATTGCTGTGACTTGGAGCTCTCGCAAAGGGCTATTTCTGAGTCTGCATGCACTGCCAAGTGAAAGTCCGCATTCACAATGCCGACGGAACCAAAAAGCACACCACAATAGCAAACGAGCAATCACTGTCTTCGGGACGTATCGTGATGGCTTCGTAAGCCAGACAGTGGTACTGCGATCCAGCAAATCTATCCGCTGATCAAAGCTCAATTACCCCTTCAGTACTAGTGGCGTATGCCATGTTCAAAGTTACCGTTCAAGTGTACGGTGGGAGGACGATGTCGATAACGCTCGTATACTATGTAGAATGCGGTTACTTGACCCCGTGTTTGATCCAAAACTTACACAAGCAATTGCCAGCTGGCACCGTACCATGAGACTCTATTGTCGCTGCAACGGGGTTAACGCCGCCGCTTCTTCATCACTCAGGCAACCTCCAAAATGAATCACGCTGAGAGCATCAACGCGTGTTTGCATCTCGAGATCTCCACCATCACCCATTCTCTTAGGTATAGCCAGCCCCTTGGTGTACATCTACTAGTAAGCTTAAATAAAGGAGGTATAGAACAAGGATGACTCGGACTTTAGCCACCATCTCAGTCATTTCAATAACATAGCGCCAGTTACAACCCACGAAAATGTAATACTGAGCAAACTCAATAACATTGTCAGCTGGTGTACTTCTTTTGTGATCGTCAACACAAAACCAAAAGTGAACATGTCGTGGGCTGCCAGCCCCATTTATTACGTACCCCATTTCTTCCAACCTGCAATCCTGCGCGAACAGGATTTTAGTAATTCCCTTAAGACCGACTCGGCTCTAGAGACAGCATCGATTTCTCCGAGGCTTACAGACTTTGCTCCCTCGACTGGACTACTGATCGTTTCTCGTCGGTGGGTATCCTGAGATTGGATCAGCCGCGACGATTTGTCCTAAATCATAGGGCGTTACCATACAGGTTTTTACAGACTGAGAAATACCTTTCGACGAAAGCTCTGTTATGCTGGAAGCCAAGCGAAGTCAGGTAATGATGTCATAATGCTCTGTCCAACAGGAGGGAGGTGGCACGCTCTGATAGCTTCCCTAAGCACTGCAATGCCAGCCCCTGTGTCCGCTGTCGTTGTCCCATGCATGTCGACGAGCCTTTTGATGGTCTCTTCCAATCGTTCCGGCGCCGTATCATCAGTGAGACACGTTTAGGGCGTCATGAGATGGTGCAAGGACGCAAAAGGTTCAGTTGCCAAAAGTAACGGATGAAACACATAGAAAAGAGTCGGGTAAGTTGGATAGTTTCGCACGATGGCACTCAGTGTTACTTATCCTTCGTAAAGAATCACCGAGCCAGACCGGTATCTGGTCGACCAGCATACATATACCTGATACATTCGGAAGACGAAAAGAGGAAACTGTGACGAAAAGCTTCCAGTCATTTGCCCATTCTAGATGAACAAAATCTACGTTTGGACATAGAAAGGGATGAGGAGCGTGAGGGGCTCGCATGGAAGTGGGCCACGGGCAGGTAGACTGCGAAGGAGAGTGACGACTTGTGGCATCACCGCGTTGGTCAAATAACGCAACAGAGATATCATGCGCCGACAGTCTACAACATCATGAGCGTGCATTTAGGTGAGGCAATCAGCACTTGCTCCCTCTCAATCACTCTCTTTTCCTGCGGATGGCTTCATCACAGGGGAAACCTGAAATAAAATCTATCACCTATATGGTTATGTGAATATTATTACCCAACCACTCCAGACTGTGTCTGGAATGAGAAAGTCGGAGATACTGTGCTCGAACCATGCCTGTTGACCGCGTGAAATTGGTCGCTTAGCCCTGACTTGCGTGGATAATAATTGATCAAGTTGTGACTTCCATATTGCAGCTGGACCTACAACTATACAACTTACTTGTGGCTCCATTGCACGGAGTCTAGAGTCTAAAGTTTCATAATATGCCCTAACAACCGAGCACCGAGCACCGCCGTCATTCCCGAAGGTCTAACTACCGAGGGCTTGATTAGTGTTCGGGGCGCCAATAATGACAGGGTCAGGTGCTTTCGGGTCATATCAAGTGCGTTTGACCCGGCATCCTGGTACACATCAATTAAGGGTTGACATATTATGAAAATCAAACCTTATTGATCCCTTCTCCTCTCTCTGGCTTCCCTGTACCCTCCTCCAGAATCCCGTAGTTTGTCCCTGTTCGTCCCCGCCACTAGTGGGAGTATCTTGCTTGTATCAGAAGCAACGAGACGATACGAGTCTTGTAACAGCAGTTAAACGCCACTCGAAGCCCGGACGCCACATCTGAAACACTGTCGAACAACAAAAGGCTACCTGATGTGACTGAAAGATCGGGAGGCGATCAATGGGCGGTGGCCATGGTATCAGATATGTATATTTAAGTATGACAGCTGACCGACGCACGCATTTGATGTACCGAGGTCAATCATATTCGAACTTGCAAGTAACCTGAACAAGTAAGTTTTCAGGAAAGGGTGTGCGGAGGTGTGCGAGCGCTCCTACATACGCATGGCGAAGAAGCGGCGCTGACGTTACACGTGTATTGTTGACGAGACAGAGCTCCGCCACGCTAGCCCGTTATGGCACTCCCTTTGATTACCCATTGAGGATACCTACAGAGTGCTTCGGAATGCTTCGTTTCTCGAGTCACATTTTCAACGCGAGCACTCGCTGTTTTAGTACAGAGAAAAGCTTCGCGCAGGAACGTAAAGGTGGGAACGTGGTACATAGACTGGGAGTCATCGGACAGTAGTGACACCAACGCCACCTTCTGATGAGAGGATGGCGGGTCGCGGGGAAGAAATTCGTGGGTGCCCGACGAGCGCCATTACGCTTGGCGCTGCTGATTGGACCGGAACAGAGAGTCGAGACGCAAGTGATTCGGATGTTATGGAGAGTTAACTTGGACTGTTCGCATGTTGTGGCGGACGAATGACGTTAAAATTCGAGAGAAGGAGGCTGCTTCCAATCGAGGTTCGAACCCAGAATAAGTTGTAGGCGCCGTAAAAATTGGGCTACTTTGTTAGGACAGACAGGTGATGAGCTATCTTGGAAGACATACAGGAACATTTCTCGGAACATCGCAAGGTACGACTCGGACGAGATGTTCAATGACAGGGTTCTAGTGCTTGGAGTGTGACATAGGAAGTAGTTGCATATTTACAGTTATAGTTCGTGTGGCCACCTTGCTTAGTCATTTGTCCTCTAGTGTACTAGCGGCTAACCTGGACCGGAACTGTTCACTGGGACACTGTGCCACTAAGAGTCTTTGATACAACTGCTTTTGGGTAATGCAGGTGTTCAAACGGGTCTCCATTGGTAGGCAAGTAACTGAAATTCAGATCACATCAGAATTCAGCATCGTCCCCTCTGCAATGACCTGCAATTGAATGACCCGTCCGTACTCGTTAGACCGCCGAGTAACACCAACAGGTGAGCCAGGAAGTTCGCAAATTTTCCTCGGCGATGCATTTCTCTGCCGTGACAACCCCATTTGATTGATAGGGACGCGGTACGTCTTGGTTATATCTGCGTATACCTTGTAGTGAGCCCAGTTGATCTTTCGTAGATCTCCTATTGTTCACTGTAACGGGCAGACCTGCATTTTGTGCGGCACTCCCTTCCCCGGCAACTGAATGTCCCTTGCTGGCGGTATAAATGGGATATCAGGCACTCCAATGGTGCGCGAAGCATGTGTCCGTTTGTGCTTGCAGTTTTGTGACGTAGCAATCGAAATCGACCAGCCACCTACTAGTATTGCAATTGTGCTCCCCTATCTGAACACAAAGCAAGAGCCATTCGCAGTCTCATTTCACGAATAGGGATATGAGAAGAAAAGAAGACCAATCTTCGCTATCGAGTCACATCCGCGTTCCGAAAGAGAAGGCGGTAATCCAGGGTAATCCTCATTAATATATTTATCTGACTCAACAAATGGCATTCACATAACAATTTCCACAACTTTCGTCATCTCTCCTCGCTATCACCGCCGGCGCAGATCCACGCCCCTTCTCTGACTCGTATGAGTATTCACTATTTCCAACATGGACTCGCTCATTGTCCTGTACTGCTAGTGCTGATCTGTGTCCCCTTCTCTGAGTTGGATATGCACTCACTATTTCCAACTCGCGTAGATTCGCCCATTGTCCTGCGGTTATCTTTCTCACTTGGTCTGCTAATATTGATCCGTAACCCCATCTCTGACTTGCATGTACTTACTATTTCCAGCTCTGGTGTGGACTCGCCCATTGTCCTGCGGTTATCTTTCTCACTTGGTCTGCTAACATTGATCCGTAGCCCCTTCTCTGACTTTGTTGCACTCACTATTTCCAACTCTCGCGTGGACTCGCCCATTGTCCAACACTGCCCTCTCTCACTTGGCTGGGAATATATCGTCCCAGGTGACCCGGATGCGATCTAGGCAGCCGGTATATCATTGTTCGCTGAATATGACTTGTGAGTCTTGCGTGTGTTGCGGAGAAGGTGTCTGTCCAGTATTCATTGGAGACTTTTGTAGCAGATACGGCAGGGTTCATATCTACAGCAACGTCACTTATGAAATAGGTCAGGTAGCGCTCATTTGCAACTGCTCGAGCATGCGCTTTTTAATGGACCGTGTGGACGTCTTCGATTGGTTGCCATCTTCTGAATTCGGGTCAATCTAGACCAACTCTGGAGTGACGCATGCATAGCTCGCCGTTTATATCCACTTGTCATTAGATCTGTCAACCATCTGCTATCACCGAAGCAAGTGATTAGCCTTGCATTGTTGGCGCCAGTCGTCAGATCAATTGATCGTTTACATCTTCGACATTGTCCTTGTATGCTTCTGCCGCTTCCCCTCGATTCTAGAGACCTGGCTGCGAGCGAAGCGACCTGCACTGCAAGAACTGAACAACAGGAGACGATATCGGGTATATGTACGTGGCTATTAGTCGTGTCTGACGAAAAAAGCTGCCTCGTGGCTACCTCGTTGCAATATCTGCGCTGTCGGCTACAAGCCGCTCACAGACGTTCGCCAGCCATGTCGTGATTACAAAGTAATTAGATGCATGCCGAGCTCCACACACCTTGGTGGAATCGCAGTATCACCATATCGTGGTGAATTAGACGAGCCGCGAGGCCGGCTATGCTTCGCCGTGGCCCACCGTGATTCAAATAATTTGATGTTTTGTTTTGTCTTTGTCTCGTCCTGGTATCGTATCCCCGAATAAACGAATGTATAGAACCTATTGAACCCCATATTGTTCGGTGATTTAGTTTCTACGGAAGGTCTCTGATCAGTTATCGAAGGCATGAATGGTTCAGCCCACGGCGGTGTACGCTTTGCCCATTGTCCATTGGAAGATCGAGACGGGATGAGACATTATGAGCGCACCTTTGTCTTCAATATATCGGACTCCGCTGTGACTATTTGCTTCCTCAGTGGGGCAGCTGTGTCGAGTCAAAGCAAGGTCAAAGCCAGCTCAGCGCTTTGTTCCTGATTTCGGATTTTCCGGAGTACGCCCGACAAGAGAAGAGACCCCTAATATAGAGATATCACCGGTGGCGGGCCGCCTTAGCCGAATCCGAATTACTGGAGTAACCGGCAATGGTCGAGCCGCACTCTTGCCGTCAGGATTCGACGTTGAACCTTCTACATATACCATGTCCGAGGACAGCTTTTGCAAGGAGAGCAGAGCTGGGGTGGATAAGCTCCGTGCAGACTCCAGGAAGTTCGCTAAACGTCCCCAAGCTGTGATCCGCGTTTAACGTACCGAGCTACATAGCGGTGTCCTAGGAACTGAGCGGCATGATGAACGACCGATCAAATGACGCACTTTCGGCTTTGTGGGGAAAGCGGATGAAGCTCCGCACTCTCCTGCACCAGTACTGAGTGCGTAGTGCAGACATTTTACTTTCGGGCTGAAACAGTTTTACCGGAGGTGCGTGCGCTCTCACCGGTATGTTTTATCCCACCGAGTGTCGAGGTTTCACTGATTCACTGACAATTGAATGTGATTATATCCGCGGTAAAAGTTTGCATATCAGGGTTGCGCATACACGTGCACAGCGGGTGAAAGGCGGCCTTGCTCTGCGTTGAGCGGGACATGTTCCTTCACACATCCACCAAGCGACCTGGTATGATGATGAGCCGGGTCTCGCGTGTGGCGGGCTGCACGTGCCAGTGGTACCCCCATTCCGGAAGCCGTACTCGAAAGCGTAATGCTAATAACCATTCATGCACCCATTCGTTGCACAGCGCTCGACAGGACCAACGAAAGCCATCACTGAGGTAAGTACAGCAATGCGGGGAAAATGACAACACGGTCCATGCTATTTGGAGTCGACCTGATGACGTCGTTGATGCGTTTGAACTGAGCGTCCTTGCTGTGCATTACGTCATGACCCGAGGACGAGCGGGACGATGGTATTGCGCGCGATTTCTACGATTGGCCAGTAGATAACGGAAATGAAGAGGGTTGGCGGGCAAGAGTTGCACGGGAAATATGACTCCAGCGCTATTGCATCAATACTACTCGTTTGCCACCAAGAGAGATGAGATCGCAGGATGAGGAACGTAAGTATAGCCACCACACAGGTCTCCGTAAGATCCAACCGCACCTTCCTAACTCTCATCGAGTCAATCATCATGTTGTCTCAATCGAGCGTGGTATACAAACTCACGGGTCTTACATGCCTTAAATGGAATCTTTAACGTCGAGGAAGATAGATCGCAAGCGCTTGAGATATGGAGACGGACCTGAATAGCCGACATTTCACCAACATGTGAAAACGTGAAGGTTTTTGGTGTCATATTCGGACGGAAAGGCTCACGCAGCTTGGTACCATTGGAGGTCCGCTGAAGATGAAAATGTGATATTATGGAGGAAAAGGAACGGGAACCAAAGGAACGGAACCGTCGGCGGAGGGTGCCACACGATGCCGCGGGAACGACGGCAGGTCTGACCTTCTGCGTGGGTACAGGCGAGTCAGTATTTTTTGCAGATAAGCATGAGGGAAAAACGGAATCAATAATCTAGCATTAGATAAGTTGATGGAGTATATCTTGGGGATATCGCCGGCCGAGGAAGCCAGCGAATGCGGCGAAAGACAATAAGAATTGTGTTTATGCGGTGTTTGGCACAAAATGGATGGATCTTTGTCTCATCCCACAAAGCATTCGTGTTGATTGCATAAGCGGAGAAATGCTTCCCTTTCATTGTTTTGTCCAAATTCAGTGTACCGCGAAATGAAAAGCCACCAAATGTGGTCAAATCATACTCCTCCAAACGGATGCAGGAATTAGGTTCAACGGAACTATTCGACGTTCGATTTGATCACGGTATATAACGGGCGGTCCGTATTGTTTTCGCTTTGTGTGCCCCACTTGCCCAATTGTTTGCTCGATAGCGCGCTTTGTGAGACAAAGAAAAACGGTTCAGTAGCCTCTTCTACGCCTAGCGAAACCTATTATTCCACCCATCATCACCGGTCCCTTCTTCTTCATTCCCATTATTCCCCCTTTTCCAGAACGGTTTGCTCACCTAGCAGTCATTGTTCCAAGTCCTCCAGACAGAACAATCATGCCTGCGATGCGCACATACGATACCCCTTCCCAATGTGAGTTGCACTTTTGATCGATCAGTTCATTATTCCCCAGAAATCGCTGCTAACCACTCACCTGTTTCCCCCATCACAGCACTCGAGGTGATTACGGACACCATTCAGCCACCTACCTTGGCAATTATTTCCCCGACGCCGCGCGCCTTCACTTTCCCTGTTGACAAAAATGAACACTGTCCTTACTCGTCGCCTCTCAATTCGCCGTTTGAGCCTGATCTCCGGAAGCTTACGCTCACTCCTTCGCACCCCACGCTCGTTCGCACTCTTTCTCCACATTCTCCTATCTCATCCATCTCATCAGGGTCGACTTCTGTCTTCTCCTCAACATCATCATTCACAACCATGTCCTCTGGACCAGTATCCCCTTCATCGCACAAGCGACGCAAATCGTCGATATGCAGTGACATAGAGCGTAGACCCAGGAAGGGCGACGAGGATTATATCAAGCGTCCTGAGAATGCATTCATCCTCTTCCGCAGGAAGTGCTGCGAGGACCGGCAACTGGCTCAAGAGGAGGCAGTATCATCAGCATACACTGATGCGCCAACGAAGAAGCAGCGCCAGGCAGATCTGTCAAAAACGATCAGTCAACAGTGGAAAGCCCTTACTGCCGACGAGCGTCTGTACTGGGAAGAGTTGGCGAAGGAAAAAAAGAAGGAGCACGAGCAGATGTACCCGAATTACGTCTATCGGCCCCAGCGCTCAAAAGATAAGAAGGGGAAGAAGAGCAAGCGAGGCGAGTTTGAGCATGAGACGGATTGTGAGAGCAGTATCTCGTTTATGCTTCCATTATCGCCCCCGAACGTGGTGAAGCATGGCCGCTCAGCATCCGCTCCTACTCCCCCGCCCTGTCGACAGACAATCCAGGTTCCAACTGTTTACATGCCTTCGTGTCCGACATCACCGTCGCTGATGCCGATGATTAGCCGACGCTCGTCGCATCCAGACCATATGGATTCATCCACAGCTCAATTCGACTTCTTACCAAGTTCTAACGGCATGTCCCAACAGCCGTTTTCGCAGCCTGACGTCTTTGATGTGAGTACCCGATTAGCGTCCGAACTAGAGCGTAGATTGACAATTACGTCCAAAGTCCCATGGGTTCTATCAGGAGATGTTCAATAACTCCTGTGCGCCTCATCCTCTGTCGATTTCTACCGATATGTCCATGCTGCACGGCAGTAACCAGATGGTTTCCCCAGCATCCTCGATATCCTCTGAGTCGTCCAGTGCGCTGTCCCCGCATCCCGGCCCCTTCACGCCCATCAATTGCATGCCTTCGGCCTTCTCCTTCCACGACGCACCTCGTGATCTGCAAATGCCTGAATCACAAATAGATTCGCCTATGTCAGGATCCCCTCTTGATAACGTGCACTTCGGGTACCCTGAATATTCGTGGGAAGGGCAAGGCACGTGGGAGAGCCACGGTGACCTTCTTGCTGGTGACGAGTTCGACCTGAATGCTATCCCTCCAATTCAGCTCGGTATGCCAGGCTGCGGAGAAGAGTTGACGTCCATGAACCAGCATCCATACAACATGGACTACGCACCCAGCCCCTTTGACACATCGTCGATGGACGCAAGCCGATATCCGCTCGAAACGCAAGAACAAGAGTCGTTTGAGCAGATGTTCAACTTCGAAAATATGCTTGCGGTACCCGCTGGATTCTGATCGCTCGACCGATGCATGCTGGCGTCATCGGTCAATGGACATCACATACGGACACTGTAAAACACCCTCTATCGGCATCTGCATCCAAGTCTACGCACGCTCACATTTTCTTCTGTGCTTGATCTTGGTTTCTGTGTGGATACCTTGTTGTTGAATTAGCTGTAGTCTTATTACTTTTGTGCATACTCACATTACGCACAATACCCCTCCGTGCGCTACCCCATCCCTCCTCACTTACGCCCACTCTTGACGATTTTACGTACCCCCGTTCACACTACCCGCACGTCACGAAGATACCCTGTTGTTGTAACTTAACCTTTATTACGGTCGTACATACCGAGTAGTTGCGCAGCAGAATGCAGTCTTTGAGACATCCTGTGAGCTGGACCGCCCGGCAGCTTTTTGAATGCGAAGTCGAAATACGTGAGTTACGACTCGGATTTCCTTGTGGCAGTAGGAAGAAAAGAGCAGAGGTCGATGTCCTACCGGAAGGTTACCCTGTTTCCCCATTTCCAAGGTCACTCTGATAAAGGTGGTTGAGTGCATCAAAGTTGAATTGTGAGATTCTCAGTATTAGTCTTGGACTTTTCGCCCAGATCTGAGAGCTGCGCTTCGTGAGTCGCAACAACCAGATTCCCACGGATCCGAACAACGCCACGATTCGACGGCGTGACATGCACAGCAATGAACTCAGCTAGTTCGTCACCACCACCATGTCGCTCCCTCGTTCAGACTATGACCCTCGCAGGGTGTGTCTAAACCCATTTCCAGACTTCAACTTCAATCTGGGAAAGCATCGCCGAACTATTGGCATTTACCTCGCAGGCGCTCTGGTATGCACTTTTTCTGCCCCAATTGACCTGATGCTAACTACATGCCCTTGCGCAGTTCGCACTTGCAAACTGGACATTCCTTGATGCTGCCATATTGTCTGCCCATGCCCACGCGCCTCCTGGGGACGTCGAGATCCCACCTCCCGTGCATGTAGCATTCGTCGATTGGGTTCCGGGCATCTGCTCTCTCCTCGGCATGCTCATTATCAACTTGATCGACAAGGATAGGATCAGGGGGGATGATTATGGCGACTCAAGCGCTGTGTGGAGAGCACGCCTTTTCTTGTTTATCGGGTTTGCTTTTATGGCTGGAGGTCTCGCAGGGAGCGTGGTACGCCTTGCGTCTTTTTTTGCTTGGGGCCGTCGTATGCTCAACAAGCCCATCTAGTCTCTTCTCGTGCTCAAATACATCATGAAGGACTACTCGGAGCAGTACACATACTATGGATACGCTAACGTATCGCAGAACGTGGCCTTGATGTTGTCGGCAGTCGTGCTCTGGATCGCACAAAATGCGCAGACCGAATATGATTATAGCCTTACCCTTTAGTAACAGACATACCTTCATTGATGTTGTTGAATTTTTAGTGTAACACACGTTGCTTTTGGATCACCCGGCGAATACAACTTCTGCATTCAGATTGAGGCTAGCGAAGCTGTTGAGCGGGATTTCCGTTCAGGTTTCAGGTGGTAAAGGGGTTGATAGGTGGGTGAGCGTGAAGCGTCACTTTTGTGGGCAAATCAAGTCGTAATCTTTGTTGTATCCTTATGTTGTTTGCCAATTTGTCTCTGATGGAGCCACTGTTGACCGCTCATAGTATTGCGATGCGTACTTGTGTTGTGGCCACCGGAAAGAAGTCTCCAAATAAGAGGTGAAGTTACGTCGATGTTCTTGGTGCGATAATTGGATCTATTCAAGACGACAGCTAGTTCGCGACTACTCTTGGTGTATGTTAGATTGAACTCTGGACCGACGATGAGTGACATGAAGCTTGGGCGCTTCATTGCGGCTGCAGAAGGGACATAACGTAAGGCACCAACTTTTGAACGCAGCCGCTTCCAGTCCACTCAAACATATACTTAACGAGCCTGTAGTTAACGTTCACCGACTTTGGACCGCTTACTAGCAGCAGCGCCCTTCATGCAACGAATCAGTATGCATGTCACTGTACATCGAATCTCAGTGAGTTAGTGGCCTAGACAGTGGACAAAAGCCGAGACGGTGCTGCGTTAAACCTGCGTAGCAGCCATCTCTGTGCCAGCCGCTGGGACGCAAAACACACGAGCGATAATGCCCTACCGCCAATCTGAAGGACACACTAGTTGGGCCAGGAGTGTCATGCACCTGCCAGGCAGACGACATATCATGACTTGTTCATACGACGACTCGCTACGAGTTTGGAATCCGCAGAGAGGCGAACAGATTGGGGAAGATTAGCGGGACGGAGAAAGTGGTTAGCTGAGGTGTGGACGGTGCAGCGAGATTGAGGGCCATTGATACAGGCAAGGTCATCGGTAAATGGACGGGCACTCAAAGAGTGTCTTATTTGTGTACAGGTCGAGACGGCGGGCGAGTGCTCAGCGGATGTGAAGATGAGGTGTGGGATGTTGAGAGCTACCAACGTGCGCGCAGTCATCTATCTACTCACCAGACATGACGACGATTGCGACTGGTGGATACAACGAACAGAAATTGCGCATCAAAATATGGGATGCCAACACAGGCACATTCATTACCAATCTCAAGAAACACAAATGGACAGTGTACTATCTAGCTTGGACCAAGGACGGAACGACACTTATCTCGGAGGCAGGGGATTCGGCGGTCTGTCTTCACTTGGATGGACACCCTTTTGCCGCTTTGTCAACATACCGATCACAATTCACACGACTTAGTGAAAGCATCAAGCCAAAGGAGCGTCACCCAATAGTAGTGGACGTCCCGTTTGCACAGGGCAACCGCGTAAGTCATTCATTTGCCCCCGTCTCGGATGTTCGACTTGACATATATTACACAGAGGAACGCCTGGGCTGGGGGGGTACGGTTCAAAAGAGAAAAATAAAGAACGCGGAGGCTTCTCGAGGCAGCGAACAGCCTTCCCAGAGCAGCATGACGCAGCAATCCTGCAGAGCGGCTCAGACCTTGCCATTTCCACGACCCCGCACTGCTGTCTCCACCTCGTCCAATACGCCTACCTGACTCATGTGGCTTGGGTGCTGCAGCTACAAGCTGTGCTGTTAGCTGTGTAGCGCAGGAGGAAGATGCACGTACCATGTACCCTGCGCACACCTTTCAGTGTTATGGTACTGTATAACCATATGGTAGGATATGTACATTGACCTTTAACTCAATGTAGGCGGCTCCACCACGGTGAGCACTGAAGCCTGAAGAGCAAATGTGTACATACTCAAACTCGAGCAGATCATGACTCAAATAAGAATTATCCCCGGGCCGTTCGAATTACATAGTAGTTTCGGAACCATAGGTAGCTTGTATATATCCATAGACGTGATATATGCATTGGCATATACTATAATTCAATTATAGTCGCATTTGCAGCAGCGCCAGCAGCCGGCCTGGTCGAAGGTGTTGGGGTAGGCAGAACCCTGGCAGGTTGGCCAGGCGTCTTCATATGACTGCCAGCACTGGAGTTGGCAGGACGGGACTGTACATGAGGGAAGCAATGGCTTCGCGGTACCGACAGCGGCAAGGAGGATGAGGCAGACGAATTGGACAGGCTTCATGGTATCTAGTATGACTGTGCTTCAGTTATAACCGCGAATGCTAGGAAACCACATACCAATAAAAGTGTAATTGTGGAAGGTGCGTGAAAGGGGTATAGCAAGCTCAACGTGACCTAATGTCGACTGAGTGAAATGCACATAATGCTGCACAAGTTATTTACCGTGAACGAGCTTGAACGAGGTGTTCGTGTTTGAGGAATGATTCAGCACTCGACTGTGGTGAATTTATAGGTTTATCGCTGTTCTGTTAGCTCTTAAAACATATCAAATTGACGTAAGGGGCATAGTATCATCTTGTTCAGGTCAATATAAGTTGCTAGCAAGCACTTCTCACTTGTGCTGGCATGGTGGATTGGGAATCTTCCATAAAAGGGGACCGTTAGCGCATATCCGACAAACGGTAGACTACGATTTTCAGGGTTTCATCCTGCATGACGTCACCAGAGAACAAGCAGTATCTCTCAACAAGCACGACCATGCCGCCTCATAGCCATCGTCATGCGCCATGCGTAGAACCTGGGTAATCACCTTGGTATCGATACCGCAGGGACCACCTCCGCATTGTATTCGGGGGGAGTATGGGTATCAGTAGATTCCAGATGATTTTTCATAGATCCGAGTCTGGGTCAGACCTATAGGCTATATATCTCTGCATATATATATGACCACTGCTATAGTTACAGTGAAGCGGAACCCGCTGGACCGACAAGTATCAGTAGCTAAAACGAGCTTATCAATCATCCTCCAACCCAATTTCAAAATCCAACCCAAGCATTCACCAGAACAGGAGAGGTCGCCCGAGATTTATTACTAGATACTTGTAGGTGTTAGTGTCTGGAATTCTTTTAACGCACCCGTAGATGTGCCCATTCCAAAGGTCACGGACATTTCGAAGCCGGTGGCAGTGGAACACATCAAAATACAGTCTCAAAGCTCGGCCTGAGTCTGACTTTCATACTGCAAATCAGATGATGCCAATGATGCGGACGAGCCTACATAGACAAATAAGCAATGGTGCTTCTAATATCAATCCATGAACTTGAACTCTGGCTAAATTATTTCAACGACCCTTGCCACGTCTGCTACAAAACCCGATCAAACCCGGATTAATAAGTTCCTTTCCTGCACGACGCATAAGACTCACGAGTCATATACTGCGAACGATCATGCCCATGATGCCTACATAAATCATATCACAGCCAAGGTCGCCCAGGATAACACTCCAGGTGAGACGAAAACGCAAGTATACGCGAGAGTTTGGACTCGCGAGTACTGACGCGAGTCAAAGAAGGAGCCATATGTCAGCGCTAGCGGGTGTTGGCGACGACTATCAGATGCAAGATCATTGATTAGTGATGGTGCATGAGAATGAAATAGAGCACAATGCACGTGGTGGACCAGCAGAGTTGCATCGGTAAACGATGATAGCGTAGAACGAGCTAGCCAGTACCACAGATTTCACAAGTCTGCCACGTACAGAGGCTCATTGGATGAGCACCACAGAACCTCCGACGGGAAGAGTCATGCACACGAGATTGAGATTGTGAGCAACTGCCTGATTGGCGATGAGTGACGAATAATAGACGTCGTAGAAGCTCTCATCTGAATGATGGTTGGGCGCTTCAGTTACAGGGTATTAGGTATGTAGTACACGAGGATAGTGCATGTATAACTTACGCTGCAGACAACTTGAACTTAAATGTCCAGTCCTGAATCTTCAACTCTTACTCTCAAAGCTCACGCTGACGCGACTTTCGACCTCACATCGATTCCTTATAAAAACATTGTGGTAAGTGATTGCCTAGGCCGTTGTAGACAAAATTTAACAGTGCCGTGTCGATTTAGTCGTCATCGCCCGGGGTAACAACCATGTCTTTGCCCACTAGGTCACAAGAGATCCGAGAGATATGACCAAGCCAGAAATTTGAAACACACCGATTGGTTTAACAACATCATACACCTGGGAGGCGGACAACGGATCATGACTTGTTCTTCAGCAGGCTGGCTGAAAGTTTGGAACTTGGAGAGCAGAAAACAGATTGGAAAAGACTGGCGGGATGGAAAAAGGGAAGTGAGCACTATAGCGTTGTCTCCGGACGAGAAGAAAGTAGTTAGCGTGAGTAACGACGATGTAGTGAAGTTGTGGGACATTGGCAAAGTCATCACTAGATGGACGGGGAGGCGTAGAAGCGGTTTTACATCTGTGAGCTGGAATTGAGACGGTGAGTGGATCCTACATTGGGATAGTAAGGGTGTGGGATGTGGAGAGCGGAGACGACGGCGATCCTAGCAATCGAGACTGGGCTCAGCGTGTACACAGTCATCCACTCACCAGATACGACGATGATTGCGGCTGGAGGAGAGGTGGAGAGGCATTCGGGGATCATCAAAGCTTGGCACTCGAATACAGGCAATCGCATCGTTAATCTCAAAGGACGCACAAAGTAAGCGAGTTGCCTAGCTTGGACGGTGGACGGAAGAACGCTCATCTCCGGATCAAAGGATAACTCGATTAGAACTTGAACGTGGAATACAACCATCTTTGAGGTTCACTTTTGACGTGAAAGCAGAACGAGTGAAATTCAACAAGTGAGCGGCACTGCATTAAAAGATGCTACGGGAAATCTAGTAGGGAGTGACTGGAAGAGTACTTTGGATGTTTTGATGGCATAGTTCCACCGATTCGAAGTTGTTGATCTTCTGTAAGGCGTACTGAGCTGGGCGGAGAGTAATGAAGTCACCAACAGAGAGTTTGTCACTGAAATCATTCATCTTGGGCTTCCTCCTTTCTGCTTCGAGTTGTTCCTTTGCCGCTTCGATTTCTTGTTGACGTCTGGCTTCTTCCTCTTGAGCTGCGCGGGCACGAGCTGCTTCAACGTTAGTCTGCTCTTCTTCCTCCCGTTGCTGGTTCCATACTCCGACTCGACGGTTGTGGCCTTCGATTCATGATTGGATGAGGCGGTCGATAATCTGCTCGTCAGATTGTGCGGTAGCTGTGTTGTCGTAGAATTCGGCTGCAAAATCTGGACAAATTTCAGTGGTGGGATCAGCCATGTTGGGATTGATTGACAGAAAGTTGGCAATGCAAGTGGAGTGATAGTGAGTTGGGGGATCGAAAAGAAAAGACGAGCACGATGTTGAGCACGGCGTTGTACACGCAACGAACGGTAGTCGCGGCACAGGAACAAGAGGTGTTGTGCCACGTTTGCCGTTCGCTCGAAGACCTACTTAACTCTATTCCTTCGCTCGTACCTTGCTACATAATAGAGTATCAACTTGGCAGCAGATCAATGTTTTGATCGGGCACGCCAGCTATGTCAAAGACATTGCAATCTCTCCGAATGGCCTTATTCTCGCAAGCTCATCATTAGACCAGACGGCGCTGTTGTGGGGTCTCGAGAATTGTCAACCTATCAGTGCTCCCCTCCAGTATGCACATGCAGTGACTTGTGTGTCGTTTTCGACGGATGGAAAGCTACTAGCCACTGTTTGCTGGGACAAGAGTGCATACACATGGGATGTTTCTGCAATTATTAGAGATGCTGGTGTCGGCGAACTGCTTTCCAACTCACGAGTGAGCAAAAACACTTTTCCTTCTTCCGCCCTACTGACAATGACTCCGCTCTTTAAGCCAGCCACCTCCCAGGTATTGTACTTCATAGTTCATCGGACGAGCTGGGCGGATTGACTTTTGCTTCTCGCAGAACTTCACGTCTGTTATAGATGTACGTCACTCGTCTCTAAGTCTTCTCACTGAATTAATACTTTAGTCCTCCGGGCTAATGTCACTCGGCGTCTGGTCCAGCCGCTCAAAAACACATGTGGTCGATTACCGCAAGGTTGTTTTGATGATGCACAAGACCATATCAACGTATGTGACATACAACTCTATTTACGAGCTAATCTTTCATAATGTACATGTTTTCAGTCTTCTTCAACTCACCCTCCTGCACGTTCGTCTGCATCAAGTTCATCTTCAGAATCACGCCCAGCCTTTTTTACTCGCTTTTTCTCGCTTTTGCTTCGTGCCCATACTGTTGTTCGCGAAGCTACGATGCACAATAGGCGATACTCATTCACCCTTTTTAACTGGACTCGTGCCCTTTTCTCTGAACAGCAGCGACCCGACGTCGATTTGGAACGGTGTCAATCTAAAATCGATGTCCCATGTACGCGTGGCTTGTCTATGCGTGTTTCTCGTCCAAATCAAAGAAACCACCAATATCGAACAAACATTATGACTATCAATATTAATGTTACCAACACCTCTCCACCTGCTGTCGTGCAGCAATCCAGTGAAGTAACCCAGAAGTCGTCATCGCAACTTACTACGATACCTACTGCTGATACATCCGCTACGCAGCAATCCAGTGAAGTATCCCACACTCAGCAGTCATTGCAGCCACAGGTTTTGCTTGCAACGCCTGACGCCGCCATAACCACCACCATCAACACCACTACGTCCGTTGTGGGAACACCCTTGCATCCTGATATCGTGATAAAACAGGCTGTCCCCTGGACCCGCTTTCGACTCTTCCTCTGTTGCGTCTCTGCTGAGATCGCTGACAATCCTAATTAACGCACCATCTTCACATGAACCTTTCCTTTTCTTTCCTCATTCGTGCCATTTACTCAAATTACTCTGCTGCGCGTATCTCATCCGGCTCTCTACATTTCCCATGTAGATGACTTCTAGTATGGCGGCGTGTGACCCCTGTTGTACACACTGCTTTCCGATCTGCATTTCTGTAGAAGCTGTGTATGATTATCGTCAAGTGCACTGAGCTTTGTCCAGCCTCAATCACCCAATAACACATACTTACCGGAGCCTCATTGTGTTGGACCGCTGCCGAGCTGGAACACTAAATGTTGACGTGCGTGTACGGTGGAACCATCCACGTAACGACATTGAGTTATAGAACAGACAGCTTCCCCTTGCCAAAGTCCAGACTTCGAGTTGACTTACATGTGTTCATCCGCAAGCCACATTATAGAACTGCATGGTCTGAAGATAACTTCGCCCAGGTAGAAAAGTAGACATGTCATCGCGATTACACCGCGTCATGGGGAAGCATAGACGGGTTGTTTTGCCTAATCCATACCATGATATGGCGATACCGCGACCTTGCAAAGGTGTGTGGTATTTGACATGCATCTGATAATATTTGATCAACAACATATCAAAAGTCTATGTATGGGACAGCTTGTACCAGCCAGTGCAGATACAGATATTTGGTCAGACAGTCCCAATGGCAATGTGCATGCGCCTGACATCGTCTCCTATTGTTCAGTCCAGCGCAGGTGGCTTCTCTGGCTGCCACATCTAGCGAGCAGGGAGCAGCACAAAAGAATAATGTCGTCGCCGTAATGAAGCAAATACAATGACGCGCTTCGGTGATAGTCCATCGAGTTGCATATTGGCATGAGCGATGAACTATGCGTGCGTTACCTGTGAGGCTTGGCACTGTCAGGAGCCGTCGAGGTAGCTCCGACTGAGTAAGTTAGGCTGATAATTGTCAGGGCTCAGGATACCTAAATGCCGTGCAGGTCCACCCAATTAAATGGTCCAGTGAAAACAGAGCATGATGTACATGAACAAGTTAGTACGTCACCATAGTTGCATTGGGAAACGATTATTACGTGGCGCAATTTACAAGTCTGAAACATAGAGCGCGGAGCTGCACGGGCACTAATCTCGCCGGAAGTATAATGCGAAAGGAATGCGATCGGATTGGAAATAGTTCACAAGCAACGCCCTCATTGATGATGAGTAAGTATGAGGAATACATGACAAACTTACACCGGCTGAGGCTTGTGCGCTTACGTTACAGTCTGCCATTAGCTGTGCAGTATACGAGGACCAATAACGTACCTGCAGACAACTTAAACGTCCTCTAACCCTCGCTCTACATTGACGGTAACGCGCAGGTGGTCTCCACATCGAATCGTAATAAAAACGCTTCTGGTAAGTGATGGCCTAGACTGTTGTAGATAATAAACGTTGAGACGATACTGTGTCAGTTAGTCGTAATCCCAGGTAGCAGTTATGCCTTTGCTACCCATTAGGACACAAAAGACACCAAAAATAAGGGCAAACTGGAAATTTGAAGGACATACCGAATGGGTCAAGGCCACCATATACCTGCCAGGTGGACAACGGATCATGACTTGTTCAAAAGACGGCTCGCTGCGAGTTTGGGACTTGGACAGCGAAAAACATATTAGGGAAGACTGGCGGGAAGAAAATAGTGACGTGCACACCATAGCATTGTCTCCGGACGGGAACAAAGTCGTTAACGGGAGCTATGATGTAGTGAAGTTATGGGACATTGACATAGGACAAGTCATCACTAAATGGACGGGACGTAGATGCGGTGTCACATCTGTATGCTGGAGTAGAGAGTGGTGAGCGGATCCTACGATGGGACAGCAAGAGTGTGGGATGTAGAGAGCGGAGAGAATATTAGCAATCGAGACTGGGATTGGCTTCGTCCATGGAATCATCTACTCACCAGCCTGGGGCGTAGATGATTCTATGGACGAAGCCGGTCCTAACCAGTGTAAGAAATATGAACCCTTCCTCAAATTTACACTGCTTTCTCATCTACCTGACCTCAGTCATGCGTCGTACCCCATATATGTGGAGTAGATGTGAAGCATTGAACATAACGAGATATCGTTCGCTATATCTGTGTGGTAAACAGGTTGAGAATCCATTTTTTTAGAAAGAAACGACGGATATAAGTGCGTACTCAGAAAAGATGGCAATGCAAAGATCAAACTCGGTCTTCTGTCACTGAACCACACAGATCTTGAACTGGTCAGATGAAACGTGTTCGATCTACAGAGAAGTCGCGAGCTGCTACCATGAGTGATGAAGAATAGGCAACAAGCTCCTGCCGGTTGGGGCTTTGGCGCTTGATGCCGTTAGTTGTGTAGCAATGCGGGACAATACGCAAACACGCGCGAGAGTTTGAACTAGGCAGAGAATGAGCCATAAGTCATCTTTGGAGAGGTTACAGTGATTATCAGATGCAAGGTGGATTGGTGATGGTACACGTGAATGCCGTCTGTAGAAACAGATCACAATGAAGATCAATGTGGTGAGCCAGCAGAGGTGTCAGTGTATTGGGGAATGATGATCGCATCAAACGAGCTCACCGGTACCACTGATTTCACAAGTCGAGGCATGCTGGACGTGTGCCACAGAACCTCAGACAAGAAGGGTGTTGAAAGTGGTTGACATGGATAAAGACTTAGCCTACCGTCGAGCAAGCTTACATAATCATCTTTCCCATACATCAGAAGTTTTCGTCCGTATAACCGAGAAGTCTTCGACTCATGAGACTGAGGTAAGATATCACTCATTTACATTTAATTTACCATTATACTTACCACCAGAGTATTTACATACACGCGTTTATAGCACTCCTTTAAACCGTTCTCGCGCCCTTGTCCGATACCCGTTCAACAAAGGGTCATGCATAGCGAATATGACCGAGTCGGAGAGAGGTCGCGAGCAGCTCCCTGATTGACAATGAGTCATACATCGATGAGGAATAGGGCACAATCTCTTATTCCAAATGAGGCTGTGCTATTAGCTGTAACACACGAGGTTAACTTCTAACGTACTCAGATGCGGTCAACTCAAACGTCCAGTCCTGCCGAAGCTTCTGAAGCTCCGACTCTCATGGAGTCGATTGATGGCAATATTTGGTTGATGCAACTTCCGACTGCTTTATGCCCCCAACAATGTTGACAGCCTTGTCTCCCAATGGTCGTATCCTAGCAAGCACATCTTATGACCGTACAGCGCAATTGTGGAACATCGAGAATGGCCACCCATCAGATCCCCCCTCCAGTATGAATTTACAGTGACCTGCATGTCGTTTTCGATAGATGGAAAGCTGCTAGCCACTACCTGCTGGGATATCAATGCTTACGCATGGGATGTTTCTGCGATTGTTGGAGAAGCTGACCTCGCCAATCTTCTGTCCAGTCGATACGTGGGTTTACCATTTCTCTTATATCTCTATGAACTGATGAACTTCGTGCTATTATGACAGGATGGTGACAAGCTCGATGTACGCGACAGGGTCATAAAATCATCTGATCGAGTTTAAACATATTCCATGTTGATGCTCCACGACGTGCGGTCCAGCGACTCGAGGATATGCGAAGTCGAATTACCAAGGGTTTTCGACGACCCTCCTGCCCTTTTTCTGACCTTTAAAGTTCGCTCAGTCCTCTAGAGAACTCCGCCTGATCCCTTCATCTGCGCGTGAACAGATTGTCATGCTGCCGCTGGTGTCAGAATAACGGGGGAAATCGGCAAACCGGTGTCCGTCCAATGAGGACACGTACCGATCACAATTCACATGACTTAAGACGAAATTGTGAAGGCATCAAGTCAAAGGAGCGTCGCCCAATAGTATTGGATGTCCCGTTTGCACAGAGAAATCGCGTAAGCCACCCATTTCCTCCGTCTCGGATGTTCGACTTTACATGTATTACAGAGGAACGCTTGAGCTAGAGAGGTACGGTTCAAAAGAGAGAGAAAATAACGCAAAGGCTTCTCGAGGCAGCGAACAGCCTCCTCAGAGCAGCATGACGCAGCAATCCTGCAGAGCGGCTCAGACCCTGCCGTTTCTGCGACCACGTGCTGCTGTCTCCACCTCGTCCACCACTCCTACCCGACTCATGTAGCTTGTGCGCTGCAGTTACAGGCTGTGCTATTAGCTGTGTAGCGCAGGAGGAAGATGCATGTATCATGTACCCTGCGCACACCTTTCAGTGTTATGGTACTGTATAACCATATGATAGGATATGTACATTGGCCTTTAACTTAATGAAGGCGGCTCCACCACGGTGAGCACTGAAGCTTGAAGAGCAAATGTGTACATACTCGGACTCGAGCGGATCATGACTCAGATAAGAATGATATGCGGGCCGTTCGAATTACATAGTAGTTTCGGAACCATAGGTGGCTTGTATATATTCATAGACGTGATACATGCATTGGCATATACTAATAGTCGCATTTGCAGCAGCGCCAGCAGCCGCCCTGGAAGAAGGTGTTGGGGTAAGCAGAACCCTGACAGGTTGGATTGGCCTCATTATATGATAGCCAGCACTTGAGCTGGCAGGACGGGACTGTACACGAGGGAAGCAATGGATTCGCGGTAGTACTGACAGCGGCAAGGAGGATGAGGCAGACGAATTGAACAGGCTTCATGGTATCTGGTATAACTATGCTTCAGTTATAACCGCGAATGCTAGGAAACCACATACCAATAAAAGTGTGATTGCGTAAGTTGCGTGAAAGGGGTATAGCAAGCTCAACGTGACCTAATGTCGACTGAGTAAAATGCACACAATGCTGCACAAGTTATTTACCGTGAACGAGCTTGAACGAGGTGTTCGTGTTTGGGGAATGATTCAGCACTCGACTGTAGTGAATTTATAGGCTCATCGCCATTCTGTTGGGACTCAACTGCTGAGGTTATCAACTTGAATGACGCTGATCATGTTGCCAGCAAGTACCTCTCACTTGTGCTGGCATAGTGGATTAGAAACCTTCCACAAAGGCGACCGCTGGCACATATACGACAAACGGTAGACTCGGATCAATCATGACATCGACGGCTTTCAAGGTTTCATCCTGCATGGCGTCCCCAAAGAACAAGCAGTATCTCTCAACAAGCACGACCAGTACGGACTATGCCGCCTCGTAGCCATCGTCATGCGCCGTGCGTAGAACCTGGGTAATCAAATTGGCATTGATACCGCAGGGACCTCTGCATTGTATTCGAGGGGAGTATGGGCATCAGTAGATTCCAGATGATTTTTCACAGATCCGAGTCTGGGTCAGACTCATAGGCTGTATATTTCAACATATATATATATATGACCACTGCTATAGTTACGGTGAAGCAGAACCCAGGGCCGCTGGACGGACAAGTATCACTAGCGAAAACGAGCTTACCATCATCCCCCAATCCAATTTCAAAATCCAACTTGAGCGTTCACCAGAGCAAGAAAAATCGCCCAAGATTTGTCGCTAGGCACCTGCAGATGTCAGTATCTAGGATTCTTTTAACGCACTCGTAGATGTGCCCATTCCAAAGAGTCTAACTTTCATATAGGCGAATCAGATAATGCCAAGGACACCGATGAGCCTAGGAAAATAAACGATGGTGCTTCTGATATCAGTCCATGAACTTGAACTGTGGCTAAATTATTTCATGCAGATACCACGACCCTTACCACGGCTGCCACAAAATCCGATCAATCCCAGATTAATAAGTTCCTTTCCTGCATGACACGCAAGACTCACAAGTCATATACTGCAAACAATCATGCACCTGATGCCTGAATAATATCATAGCCAGGGTCGCCCAGGATAACGCTCCCGGTGAGATGAGAGACGTACGTACACGCGAGAGTTTGGAGTAGCGAGTACTGACGTGAGTCAAAGAAGGAGCCACATCAGTGCTAGCGGGTGTTAGCGAGGAACGACTATCAGATGCAAGATCATTGATTGTTGATGGTGCATGTGAATGAAACAGAGCACAATGCACGTGGTGGACCAGCAGAGTTGTCTCGAGAACGATGATAGCGTAGAACGAGCTAGTCAGTACCACTGGTTTCACAAGTCTGCCATGTACAGAGGTGGGCTGGACGAGTACTACAGAACCTTCGATAGCAAGTGTCGTGCACACGAGATCGAGGTCACGAGCAACTGCCTGATTGACGATGAGTGATGAAGAATAGACGTCATAGAAGCTCTCATTCCGAATGATGCTTGGGCGCTTCGGTTACAGGCTGTGCTATTAGCTGTGTAGTACACGAGGATAACGCATGTATAACTTACGCTGCAGATAACTCGAATGTCCAGTCCTGAATCTTCAACCCATACTCTCAAAGCTGACGCTGACGCGACTTTCAGCCTCACATCGATTCCTCATAAAAACATTGTGATAAGTAATTGCCCGGGCTGTTGTAGACAAAATTTGATGCAGTGCCGTAGTCATCACCTTGGGTGGTAGTCATGTCTTCGCCCACTATGTCACAAAAGATACGGCCAAGCCAGAAACTTGAAAGACACACCGATTGATTTAACGACATCATCCACCTGGGAGGCGGACAACGGATCATGACTTGTTCTTCAGCAGGCTCACTGAAAGTTTGGAACTTGGAGAGCAGAAAACAGATTGGAAAGGACTGGCGGGATGGAAAAAGCGAAGTGAACACTATAGCGTTTTCTCCGGACGGGAAGAAAGTAGTTAGCGTGAGTAACGACGATGTAGTGAGGCTGTGGGACATCGATACAGGCAAAGTCATCACTAAATGGACGGGGAGGCGTAGAAGCGACTTCACATCTGTGAGCTGGAATCGAGACGGTGGGCGAGTGGTGAGTGGGTCCTACATTGGGAAAGTAAGGGTGTGGGATGTGGAGAGCGAAGAGACGATCCTAGCAATCGAGACTGGGCTCAGCGTATGCACAGTCATTGATGGTCTATCCCGAAAGGAGGCACGACTGTAGAGTTAGAGTTAGGACTTCGCGACAGCGGCTGTGCAGCACGTGGCATCTCTTGTCTCCGCACCTCAGTGCTCGCGCCGTGCTCCAGCAGGCTCGAGCGCTGCCGTCTTCAGCTTTTCTTTTCTCTCTTCAGCTTCTGTCTCTTTTACTCCTGTTCCTCTGTCTTATGTCTATGGCTCTTTCTGGCTCGCCACCAAGTTGATCTCAGACCCGGGATTCCTACTTCCATGTTTCTTCTTACTGCCAACCGGAGGGCTATAAGGGCCCAGATCCTTGTGTGCATCCGCGCACAATGAAGACTAGTCCAGCGGGGAAGCTGGCCATGGGTATAGAGCACCTTTAGGCACCACTGCACTACTCTCTTATACTCATGCAGGAAGCTTGCCGCCGCAAACTCTCGTTGGCGCTCCCACCCTACTGTGCAGAGAAACTGATAAGGGGTGGCATTTTCCACCCAGCTACCTCACCACTACGTGTTGCCCATACCTGCCTAATGTTGGTTCACATAGATGCCTGCAATCATTACCATGCAGATGCCCATATCCCGCTACCATGGATGCCTGCAATTCTTCCTCATGCAGATGCCCATAAGCTGCTATCTTGGATACCTGCAATTCTTCCTCATGCGGATGCCCGTATTCTGCTACCACAGATGCCTGCAATTCTTGCCCATACAGAAGGAGGTGATTTTACTAACTCAGTTTATAGGTCCTTCCTGGCTAGCTGTTCCACTTCCTACTTCCTCACCTCGACGCGTCGCTGGACTTGCCTCCCAGCTCCTACTATTTTGGGGATCCGAGGTTCACTTCGCTGCGTCGTTCCACTCCTAATATCCTGGGAATCGCAGCTCACTTCAGGCTCATCTTCACACAGGTCGGGGCCGCTATCGGGGGCTCCGCCCAAATAGCTACCTGCATCTTACCAATGCAAACATTCTCTCATCGAATGCGGCACAATAGCGCCACGCAAAGTTCTAAATTTTACAGGTCTGAAGCGTAGAGCACGGAGCTGCACGAGCACTAGTCTCGCCGGAAGCTGCTGGCCGTCTATCATCACTTGGACAAACAATGCTCACAGGTTTTTTTTCCATTCAACCCAGCGCGATGCACAAGATACAACACCACGACCCTGCCACTCTCTAGACTGGGCCAAAAGAATTTTAAGGCGTCTGCAAGCAGCTCACGCCCCGGACAGAGCGGTGTCACTCAACAACCTGGTACAGCGACTCAGACTCAGCCATCTTCACAATCCCATCTCCACTTCCCCCACTACACCTTCCATTGGCGCTCCTTCCGCGGCTACACCTTCGAGTACACCCCTCCATAATGTAACAATACGAGAAGCTGGACGCTGGACTCGCTTCTGCTTATGCATCTTCATCTGTTGTACCTCTGCTGAATACACCAACGGTCGTCACTAATCATCCACAAGTTTTCTGACCTTCAAATGCACATTTCTATCATCCTGTCACCAATTTCCGATGTGCTCTACCAAGTCCTACTCGCCATCTGCTACATGACACATTTTTTCGAATCCTACTCCTCGACACCTGACCAGAGCCACAGCAACTATCTGATTTTACATCCCCGAGTCACTGTGATCAGCGTATTGTGTATTCAAGTCATTCCTATCATACGTGCATCCGAAATATCATCAATTAGGATTGCATCGCATAACATCTGACACTGGCAGTCGTGTATAAAACTGTACAGTATACTCTTCAATGACGGGCCCGATAGCTCACTGTGAATAAATAAAGTATCCGTGGTCGACAGTAACTTCGCCCTCCGTGTGCACTGCTTTCTCCTCGCCGTATCTCATCGTGTCATTGCGCATTCATACATCAACTTCAGTGGGCTCAAAGGTTCTCCAGTTTTTATCGGATTCAGTAGCGCAAGAACATACATACACCACGACATCCAACAACCGATCTTCCACCAACTAGTCACCCTGCTTGACTACATGAAAAATTGCACCAAAGTGCACATGGGCGAACGAAAGTTAAAGAAAATAACTGGCTGTTCAACCTTCATCTGCTACCGCCTTCCCATTGTCCCACGTATAGCTAACACCTTCCACGAGACTGTGCAATTGTAGTTGAATGCAAAGGCAATACTGGGGGTCTGAGGCATAATTAGGGAACTGCTGGAGCAATGTTTTGACTCTGTGATCTGAACACATTGTTGTCTGAGCCGTAGAAGCGAGCCAAGCGAGTACGAGTGTGAGGAATATGAACCCTTTTTCAAATTTACACTGCTTTCTCATATACGTGGAGTAGACGCGAAGCATTGAACATAACGAGGTATAGTTTGCTATATCTGTGTGGTAAACGTTTTTTCAGAAAGAAACGACGGATATAAGTGCTTGCTCACCCCAGGTGGTGTCCAATCATCCGCTGTAATCGCGCATTGAATTCTCGCACAGATAGGAAAATATGGTTATGCGAAGGTCAAACTCGGCCTTCTGTTCTTCGCCCACACAACCCTTGAACTGGTCAGATGGAACGTGATCGATTTATAGAGAAGTCGCGAGCTGCTACCATGAGTGATGAAGAATAGGCAACAAGCTCCTGTCGGTTGGGACTTGGGCGCCTTGTGCCATTAGTTGTGTAGCAGTGCGGGACAATCCGCAAAGCACGCGCGAGAGTTTAAACCAGGCATAGAATGAGCCATAGGTCATCTTTGGAGAGGTTACAGCAATTATCAGATGCAAGGTGGATTGGTGATGGTGCATGTGAATGCCATCTGTAGAAACGGAGCACCATGAAAATCAACGTGGCGAGCCAGCAGAGGTGTCAGTGTATTGGGAAGTGATGATCGCATCGAACGAGCTCGCCTGTAGTACCACCGATTTCACAAGTCGAGGCATGCTGGACGCCTACCACAGAACCTTAGACAAGAAGAGTCATGCACGGCGAATATGATCGAGTCGGAGAGAGGTTGGGAGCAACTCCGACTGATTAACGATGAGTGATGCATCGATGAAGAATAGAGCACAATCTCTTATTCCGAATGACTCGGAGGTTCGGGTGCTTTAGTTACAGGCTGTGCTATTAGCTGTGTAACACACGAGGTTAACTTATAACGTACCCTGCGGTCAAATCCAGTCCTGACTCTCGCCCTCGATTGACGGTAACGTGTAGTTGATGCGACTTTCGACTGCTTTGTGCCCTGCATTCAAACCGTATCTCGACATCGAATCCTAATAAAAACATTATTGGTAAGTGATAGCCTAGACCGTTGTAGACAAAAGTTGAGACAGTGCTGTGTCGTTTTAGTCGTCAACCTGGGTAGCAGAGTGCAGCAGCCATGTCTTTGCCAGCCACCGAGTCACAAGAGACACCAACAATAAGGCCAAAGCAGAAATTTGGACTCGAACACAACCGGATTGCAAACCCACAAGACATGCATTGGCCATTGGTTACAGACGTCATACACCTGCCAGGCGGACAACGGATCATGACTTCTTCACGAGACGGCTCACTGCGAGTTTGGAACTTGGAGAGCGGAAAACAGATTGGGGAAGACTGGCGGGACGGAGAAAGTGAAGTGCTCAGTGTAGCATTGTCTCTGGACGGGGAGAAAGTAGTTAGCGTGTGTGTAGACGATTCGGTAAGATTATGGGACGTCGACACAGGCAAGGTCATCACCAAATGGACGGGACATACAAGTAGTGTCACATCTGTATGCTGGAATCGAGACGGTGGTCGAGTGGTGAGTGGATCCTACGATGGTACAGCGAGAGTATGGGATGTAGAGAGCGGAGAGACCATCCTAGCAATCAAGACCGGGACTGGCCCCGTCAGTAGAATTATCTACTCACCAGACACAATGATGATTGCGACTGGAGTAGACGCGGGGTTCATCAAAATCTGGGATTCAAAAACAGGCAGACGCGTTGCCAATCTCAGAGGACACACACAGGAAGTATCTTGCCTAGCTTGGACTCCGGATGGGAAAATGCTCATTTCTGGGTCATGGGATGCCTCCATTAGAACGTGGAATACAACCACTTGGGAGCAGATCAACGTTTTGATCGGGCATGGCGTGGGTTTTGTCAATGGCATTGCACTATCTCCGAATGGTCGCATCCTCGCAAGCGCAGCGAATGTCGTACAATTGTGGAACCTCGAGAATGGTCAGCTCATCGCTGTACCTCTCGAGCATGCAAGTGCAGTGGCCTGCGTGTCGTTTTCGACAGATGGAAAGCTATTAGCCACTGGCTGCTGGGATAAGAATGCATATACATGGGATGTTTCTACAATTGTTATAAATGCTGGCCTTGGCGAACTGCTCTCCAACCCACAGGTGAGCTAGAATGCCTTTCCGTGTTCTTCCCTACTGACAATGATGCTTACAGGCATCCACATCCCAGGTATCGTTTCTCATAACTCCATGGACGAGTTGGACTAAGCTTTACATCTTGCAGAAGCCCAGCAGCAAGTCTCTTCTCGTCGTATGTCACACCTCTCTGAACCTGCCCATCACATTGAAGTTTAGTGCTCCAGGCTGATGACGCTACACGGCGTCCAATCCAGCCGATCAAACACACGCGCGGTATCTTACCACAGAGTTTTTTCGATGATAAACAGGACCGCATTCACGTAAGTGATCAGCAAGTCTATTTACTTACAAGTTCATTTATTATAATGTACATGTTTTCAGTCTTCCCCACCTCGCCCTCTTAGACGTTCCTCCCCTAGTGCAAGTCCATCTTCAGAATCACGCCAAGCACTTTTTACCAACTTTTTCTCGCTCTTTCGTCGTTCCCATGCCTCTGTTCGCGAAGCCACGGCGCACAACAAGCCATCCTCATTCACCCCTCTTCGCTGGACTCCTGCCCTTTTCTCTGGACCGCAGCGACCCGACATCGAGTTGGAACAGCGTCCATCGGAAGTCGAGGTTCCATGTACGCGAGGCTTGGCTGTACGTTTTTTTGCCTGATCTTTACACCCATCTCATGTTCACATAGAGAAACACTAAGGTGGGACGAAAATCAGAGAAGAAAGCCCCAATACCGAACAACATTATGACTATCAATGTTACCGCCACCTCTCCACCTCCAATCCAAGTTCAGCAGTCATCGTCGCAACCACAGGTTTTGTTTACTACATCGCCCGCCGTTGTCACATCTACCACGCAGCACGCCAGCGGAGCAGCTCATACTCAGCAGTCACCGCAGCCACAGGCTCTGCTCAATACTACAACGCACGCGGCCGCCACGGCACCTGTTACGGGAACAGCCTTACATCCTGATATCGTGATAAGACAGCCCGGGCTCTGGACCCGTTTTCGACTCTTCCTCTGCTGTGTCTCTACTCAATTTGCTGATAATCACAATTAACGCACCATCTTTGCAAGGACCTCTCTCTTTCTCTACTTCATTCATCCCATTTGCTATGCTGCACGTCTCTGATATGTACCTTAGTCACCGCATGTATCTCGCAACATACATCAGGCACTGTGACCGTTTAACTATGATACCTAAGTAGTACACCAACTTTGGCCTGTACCACACTCTGCTAGATCATATGTACTGAGTAGCTGCATTGGGCTTGACTGGTGTATGATGTTGCAGATGGAACTCCCAAGCCGGACATTTGAAGGACACACCCGTTGGGTCACAGACGTCATACACCTGCCAGGCGGACAGCAGATCATGACTTATTCAGAAGACGGCTCGCTGTGAGTTTGGAACTTGGAGAGTTCAGAGTCAAGCAAAGAGACAATAGCTGGCAAGGCCATGAAGGAGAGACGCAACGTTGTCGGGGCTAACCAAACGTGACAGATGGAAAACGAAAGGATGTCTGTCGTTTCATGTGTCACGGTGGATTTGGCCGGTCGTTGTTATCGTCGTTATCATCAGCACTTCTTATTGCACGCCCGGATCCGCTACGTTGATATGTATATGCAACACGGACTGACGATGCTTGACGCATCCATCAGTGCTTCCGTAGCGTCCGAGACCTGTGGGATTTACACTCACCTGCCTATTACCTTAGGTTTTCGGATAACCCAGCTCGTTTCCGTCAACACTCCATAGTACAGCAAGGACCTACAGAGGCAACGACATGAGGCATGTATCATGCAGGTATGCAGCGTTTATTATTGTTTATACCGGCATTTTCCGGTTGTACTTGCACCAATTAGACATCACAGAAAATGCAGTACACCATACCGCACCGTGACCGTGACCTACGGTAGTGTAGCACAAGCATCACTCTCACACATGCGGGCCGTTTGCCCGGTGCCTCATTTGTTTCAAGTGTACATTATATTCACACAACGGCAGGTTCACCCCCAAGGCTGATGAATCGAGTATCGAACATATCCTTCAAGCCTGGGCTCTATGGAACCATTGATGGTGGCGGACTCCGATTTGAACGTGTACACACAGAAGAGCAGTCCGTTTCGGTTTCGTTATTTATTTTGAGACTTTGGATTGCTGATCTGATGTTGAAACACATGGTACTACAACCACTGGTCAAATCATTGCCGAGTAGTAAGTTCTCAACTTTTCACTCATTGAGACACTGAACTAAATATTTGACAATGTTGTATTGAAGTAAGTAGTACTAACTGTTGTCTCCGGCTTTGGGTTACAGCTCACGGAGTCGCGACCATGTCCCACGGCACTGCCAAACGTTCAGTCGTCGTTGTAATCACACTCGGGGGTAAATATGTTTCATCCCGCCCACCGAGTAGTACAAAAAGCCAGTTTTCATGACACAGTTCTCCCTTACCCCAATGTGATTGCTTGGACAAAGGGAGAATGACTCCCCCTCACGCTCACTTCAAGTATTTATTGCGCAAACATATGTTGCTCAAATCCCGTCATTCGTTGGACCACGCCGAGGCTCGCCATTCTTCTACAGAGTTTATAGGCCCAATACCCGAGGGTTCAAACAGCCGATGTAAGTATCAAATTTATTTTCGAACTATCTTCTTGATCATATCTTTTGTCAGTCAATCAGGGACTCCAGCCGCCCGAACCCTCCTCTGTCAGCTACGTAGACTGTACTTCGCCCAGGTCCGGTAGTAGCCACTTCTCGAATGAGCAGGCTACTCAAGCTGCAGATGCATCTTTTAAACGCGGAGAGTTGGAGCCCGTAGCATTAGTGGCTGGGGGACCGACGGAGGATCGGTACGATGTGGGCACAATCCCCGTCTCACTTCCCTTTCTACCCCTCCCGTTCCCCTCTCTACCCATCCAGCTTCCCTCTCTACCCATCCCGTTCCCCTCTCCACCTGTCCCGCATGTCTCCCCATCCGTACATAATTCTTCTCCAGCCTTACCACCTACCCAGACATCAACATCTGTTTACATCTCTCCCGTGCTCAGCGCAATATCCAGCACGTCAATTAGCCTTACTACTTCTGCGTCTTTGAAATCAGCCACCACATCTCTCACCTCATTAGGGGAGTTGCCGTCCAATGGAACCTTGATATCGTCGATAATAACCAGCCCCTCACATACTGTCTCTTCTCTCACAGTCCCGATTGCGACAAGTACCCGTAGTTCTCGGACAACACCAAACCTGCTGCTCACCACGAACGAAGCCAATTATGACTTAACTTCTTCGCTGATTTCCTCTACGTCAAATACCTACAATTCATCCCCATCAAACTCATGTGTCACCTCAGCAGATGGTACGTCTGGCTGCTCAGTGGTTGCCGGTGGATACCCTTCAGGCGACTTCACCCTCTCCCAGCCATTAAACTCATGCGCTGATTGCTCAACACCGTCGACCGTGAGTGAATACTCTCTTGGTATTACACATGTCAGCCAGGCTATTACAACGACCGCGGCAATCACGACATCACTTATGCCTATCCCATCCATATATTCATCAACTAGTACTCTCATGGTGTCAAGCGGAGTGCCTGGGTCAACATCAACTGACGCCGTTTCAACTCCTCCAGCTATGGGCGCCATTGCAGGGGGCACTATCGGAGCGGTTGCGATTCTAGGAATCCTGATTTATATTGTGATGCGGTGTCGCAATAGAAAAATGTTCGCTGTAACACCTTTCGACGTCACCCCAACCGCAGGGCCAACCCCTGCCTGGTCACGGAATCTGAATTACGGGAGGATGGTTGGTGCTAGTGCTAGTGCTAGTGCTGTTCGTCCAAACAGCACAGCTTCATCGTTCGTTCAATATTCCGATGCATGTCTCGCAGAGTTCGAGTCCAGGAGTGGATTTATGACGGCAGATCTCACGCCATCAGCATCCTTCATGCCCACGTCCATATCCGACGAAGACGAAGACGACCGACATGCGTCTGCGTCCACCGTTGCCAGACGCCATCGTACCTACGAGCTCGAAAAGCTCTATCCATCCCCCCGCGTCCGTTATGACAGCGGAGACGTCCGCACCACTGGTCGTTACGACAGTAGTGGTGGAGAAAACTGGGTGGAGCAGATGGTTACGGCGAACTGTTCAAGTTCGCGAGAACCGAGTGAAGAGTTACCGGCTTATCCTCGTTCCGCCGAATCCTTGAAGAGCACTAGTAGGGAAGTTAATCGTGGTCGTGATGGTCATTTCGTTTTTCGTAGCTCTTTCCCTTCGCTTCCAGAGACGATGCACTTGTAACCAGGACCAAGACTATGGACCACGTATCTTGTTTGAGGTTGGACCAAGTAGTTACGCCATCGACGCTAACGTGTCTCAGTATGTACGTATGGGTAATAGTGATATGGGATGGTCGTACAGCCTTTGTGCGTATTAGAGCTTGGGTGTCGGGGGACGCAGCCTCAGATAATCATGTCTTATAAATAACCCTAGGCTGAGCTGCCTAACGTTGGATCGAAGAGCAGTGTCCACTGTCAAACAAACTTTGAGGGAACGGGGAAGGTCGAGCACCCCCCCACTTAGCCAATCAAGACGCTTCGATTGAGTTTCAAGCTTAGGCATTGATAACGCTGGTCTATCATCGGAGCGTTGAAATTTCCGATGCAATCTGCCACATACATAGTATTAAAAACACGCATTGCTATGTAGCTCAAATTGGACTTGTCCTTCACGATCACCCGAGGAGGTTGAAGTGGGTATAGGCAATAATATTTGCTCGTTCTACGACAAGCACAACAAGACAGAAACTATATGGCTACAGGGGGGTGGGATATCTGACACGACAACAGACATAATAAAGCTACAAAGTCAACGATACCGTGCAAGCAAGGGCTATAAAACAGATAGGAAAAGACGACTCCCATTTCCGAGGTGATTAAAAAGTAAAAACAAAATAGTTATACATACAATGATAGATCGTGGAGATGGCGTGGCGATGGAGATAGAGATGAAACTGTAGCAATGAAGCGATGCAGTGGGTAATTGAGGCGATCAGTATGCGTGGTATTCAAAACCCATGATGGGCGCTCCGTGGGTATCCACTGAGCCGTACGGTGGGAAAAAGCCCTCGATGCCAGTCGAGTAGTTGCCGAGATGGGGTTCTGCCATCTGTTGCCCATTGAGCCCCAAAACACAGTCCAGCTCCTTGGAATGGGAGGGCGCATCTTCCCACTGCCACGGGACGCCTGCGTGCTGTGGCTGGGGTGCGACGACGGGGAGAGACATGTCAGAGGGTGCAGGAGAGCCGGTGTATGGCGAAGAGGACTGAGAGTTATTGTAATCGGTCGGTAGCCATGTCGCGGTGTCGTTAGGGCCAAAGGTAATGGCGCTGACGTCTACGGATAGAGCCTGAAGCGGGTCCAAAGGAGCGACCCCCATGTCCTGAGGCGAGGCGTGCGGTGGAAAAGAGGAAAACATCTCGTTGAAGTTCTGCATTGTTGTCAGCACTGAGCCCGAATTTTTTTTTGGATATTTGATACGCACAAATGCAAAATCTGTTGCCTGGCAAGAGAAGTTTGAGTTCATGAAAGATGGCTCAAACAGGCTGGTGTCCACTTCAGGAAGAGGGGAGTCATCACGCTGCAGAGAGGAAGGTGTAGCCATACCCCATGAACGGGGGATAGTTGGCTGGGCACTCGAAGCTCTGCGCTGACCCATGATGTAGCGAGCGGAGCGAGAGATATTCCTGACTGGAGACTCGGGCCGTGACCCTCCAAAGAAAGGTAGGGATGGAATAGCAATGCCAGCGGCGTTGAATCGCGATTCCGGAAGCGGAACAGAGGAGGGTCGCCTAGGGGGATAGACAGGAGCATGGACCTTGCTTTCGTCGAGCTTGCGGATAGCAGCGGCAAGCTCTTCGCCCTTCATCCCATCGAGAAGGAGCTGGGCAACCTCTTCGCAGCGGCGTTCGTCCTCAGCAGTGGGAACGGCCTTTTCCTTCTTCTTCTCCTTATTCTTGTTGTGAACCGGGCGGAAACGGTACTCCGGGTACCGTGCCTTGTGCTCTGCTTTTGCGTGCTTAGCCTTAATCTCCCAAACGCGCTTTTCCTCAAGAGGAAGCGCTCTCCAGCAATTCCCTGAGAAGATAATCAATAATCACGTGATGATATCTCGATAATTTGGACAAACCGATAATTTTAGACAGCGACCCGTGGTTAGTCTCGATGGACCCTGGAACGTGCTTCTGACGTACAAAGTCCGCACGGAACAGCATGAACGCATTCGGGGGACGTGGGATATAGCCTAGTGACCGGCGCTTACCAGGAGGTACTCGTCTCCTGGTCGCTGTTTGAGGGGGAAGCTCCGAAGGAGGGAAAAGCTGGGTAGTAGGCGACGAAGGCTCTGGTGTTGGTGATGAAACCGACTCGTCAGACTCTGTAAATGTGACTGGTGTAACATTAGGTGCGAATGTAACTGATCGTGGCGAGGGTGTTGTGTTGATTCCGTAGATGCCAGGCTTAATGGCGGCTGTGGATCATGGTGAGCATGTTATGAAATAAAATAAAAGTGATTATAGAGGATACCTATTGCTAAGGATGAACGTCGACGATGTGAAAGACGGATGGCAGGCATGTCTACAGAAGAAGATATGGATACAAGGACGGTAGTAGTTCGGGCACCCTAAAGAAGGAGACAAAAGAGAAGTCGGAGAGGGAACAAAAAGCGCTATTGTCTTGGGCTCCTTATAGCTCTTCCGGCCAAGGAGTGTCCGCCCGAGGTTGGAAGCGAGGTCCTAGAGTGGATCCAATCATTTGATTCTGTGCACAGGACCAACAACACCGCTATTGATTATTTATCATACAAAGTACGTGATTTTGCACTGAGAACAGAAGATCAATTAATTTTGAAAGCCTAAGATGAGATAACGGCTCTTTGAGTGTTCAAGGTCCTCACCATCCAGAAGCAACTCTTCATTTGTCCATCTGTTTGTGTTCGAAAACGGTAAGTAGCTTGTCGTTACCTTTTTTGGTATTTGTGCTTCGAGAAATTGTCGGTAGCGTCTTCTCTCGAATATCGGAATCTTTCACTTGAAGGTCAGTACGGACGCGGTTTAATCATTATCCGATTTACAGAGCCTCATGCAAATGCCACGGAGCCCCTTATGAGCCGAAAACTCATGATCATCGATCGGCATCAACGGGAGGCGACACGAAGTCCTAGTAACGTGAATACTGAAACTTCCTATCACGATTATCGAACGGCATCCATGATGGGGTTAACCGTTAAACCATGTGATAACTTTCCAATGCATCGCCGTTCTGAGGCAACCTCATAGCTGGGCATTTTCCCATCTGCCATGAAGAATCCTTGTTCTACATTGGGATGGAAAATGCCCACATCCTTGCTAAAATACTGTGATGCTGCAGCGAGTAGTGTCTGAGTAGTGAAACCTCCTCTCACTCAGAGTAATCATGGCCCAACAGCGCAACGAATACTGGTATTTTATTATCGTGAATATGGTGAATGTGATAAAAAAGTAGGCATCAGGAGTATGCCAAATATTGTACGTATATCTATGAATAAACAAGCATATCGATACAGTGGTCATGAGTACGAACAGATTGACCCAGGAAAGAAGTGAGTTGAATCAGGAAACACGTGTATTGTATTGAAGGAAAAGGTGCGACAAGTCGGTCGAGGTGTGATGCTGAATCTGATTCGGGAAATCCGAGATGGATCATGCGTAGTGTACCAAAAGCCACAATATCCAGATGAAGCTGACGAAACCAATGCATGGCGGGGAAGTGTACCGCGAGCTAGCACCATCGATCAACGGAGCAGCCTGGCCAATGGTGTAATTCAAGCAGTCCAAAAGAGTGGTGTCGATCCCAGAAGGTAATGGCGAGTCTGCAGTAGTATTTGGACTGCTACTGAATGTAGCGGAGTTGTTGTAGCCATCCAAAGTGAGCACGACACTGGAAGAGCGGTAGTATTGGACGGCTTGCTGTGGCTGAGGGTCTCCCGGATCGGATGCATTGAACGGCGATGGAGACTTTGAACTTGAAGAAGCCAAATGTGACGAACAATTGGTGTTGACAGAACTTATCAAGGATGCAACGGTGGTGTTGTCAGATAACAGATGGAAAGTGGTCCCCGTGCCATTTGAGGAGAAGGTAGCCTCCGCCATCGCGCCCCCCACTCTACTGGTATTGAAGGAATCGCCATACTATTGATATGGGTGTTAGTTAACTTCTGGTGCGAGAAGGCGATAATGTTACTTCATTATCGAGGAGGTACTGCCCCCCGGCGCCTGCAGACCCTCCCCAGATGACTGGCCAAAACCAAAACGGAAATCCCCGACCAGCAACGCCAGGGCTGTTGTACCCCGGGTATCCGCTACCATACATCCTGGATGACCCCTGAGTTGCTTTCAACCATCCACAAAAATATCTGCTAGCGAACCTTGTACCGTACACCTGATCTCTTGAAGCACCTCCAGCGCTTCGCCCAGCAAAAAGCTGTCCGCTCGGGATAATCAAAGATTTCCCACCACCACTTCCGTATGCTGTTGCTGTGCTCTTACCGCTGGCGGAGCTACCACCAACCGGGACGGATGTAGTCTTACCTGAAAAGGTCCTTCAGTCCTGATGACGATAATGCAACTGCCCGACATACCGCCGCTGCTGCTCCCTGAGGTACCACCTTTGCCGCTACTGCCGCTCCCACTACCACTTTTTCCACCACCACTACCACCTTTTCCACCACCACCACCACCTTTACGGCGACTGAGGCTTTGGTATTGAGGACCCGTGATGAGGGGGATGCGCATTTTGCTTACACGTAAGATCAAGGGCGGGAAGAATGGATTAATGAAAGATAAGAGAGGCGCCCTTATATACAACTCTGTATGCCAAAGCCTCCACCAGTGCTTACCAAGGATGGTATGTTGCTGTATATGTTTTTTGGATTGTTCTGTGGCAGCTCTGAACTTTCGTGGACACTGGCAGTGGCTTGTCGGGACAGTGCGTGGAAGCCGCACTGCCTTGGTTCTAGGTTACCTAATAACTAACCGCTTGTCATGTACTCACGTGTCACGCGTCTTGACTCTTAAATTCTCTTCTGACAACACCTTTCGAATACGATGGCGGCAGTGCTCGAAAGAGAGAGCCTAGAGAAGCTATGCTCAGGCGAAACGTACGAGAAGGCACAGGCCATTCTACGGCTTGCGAAGGCCAAAACGGGCCTTGGCTCTGGATATCACGTTGCCCACCATAATGCACTCCCAGGCATCTGCGCGTTCCTCGCGTCAGAAGAGTACGTTGTTTTTCCGAGCATTGGCAGGCAGTGCATGATAATCGTTCACAGGCTGAATAATAACGAAGTGTCCCAAAAAGCCGCTGTCGCGAGTGCTTGCATCAGCCAGAATGATTTTACGAAGGCCTTGAATACAGTGCGGAAAGCTCTGGGCCCTACTGGAAAACAGCATACCAGGGGTCTGAATTACAGATCACTCCTCAACACATATCGTGTATCGCCAGTCGAGGAGGCTTTGGGATGGATGCGTGAGGTAGAAATCAGAGTTCACAAGAATGAATCGCTCCCTGCGCATCATCGAGCCAGCACGGTGACTTGTGCTATATTTTACTGGATATGTCAGATCATGGAGGTTTGCATGATGTATTCTTTCGAGATCCTCTCGCTCAAGTCGTTTCGCTAGGTTCAGGCGGTGCAGGAGAAATCACTGTGTGAAACCCACGGCGTCCCACTACCTGCATTCAAATCCATCGTCAAGGCTCTCGACAAGGATTGCGATGAACTCGCTGACCGCATCAAATCCAAACCACACAAAATGAATTCTTCCAATGCACCTTCTAAACTCCGCGCCCGCACTTCTGCATCACCACAGAAGTCTCCATCCAAATCCGCGATGAAAAGCAAATCACAGGATCTCACGCCAGCCAAACCTCTTGCACTCAAACGCGCTGTCATCTTCTCACATGACGTTCTCGATGATTCCGATGACATTTCATTACCTGAGACGCCCAGCAAAAGGCGTCGGGTTGAGTCACCTTCCAAACCTGGCCCACGCGGTTCCTCCGCAAAACGCACAACGGCGCCACAAGGAACCACCACAGCATTTGAACAGGCTATGAAGGGAGTTTCTACCCCGCGTCATGAACAGCAAAAGTCTGCCTTCTCCATTGGTAGTTCCCATTCTCCAATGCCTGGTCCTTCCACCCCACGACGAACGCGAACACACCCTTCTAGACCGGCTGAGGAACCAGATGCGATGGAAATCGATGAACAACGAGTGGAAACTGCTGAGCCCCCTGTGCGCAAACGCTTCCGACCTGTGTTTTTGGATCAGCAGCAGTGGTACAGTCAAGATCCAAAACTTGCCAAGATCTGGGTCGGTGCTGTAGAGCATAGGACGCAGATGATGCGGCTGTACACACATCCGTTTGAGCAGTATCGACCTGTGGTTACTTCCTGAATTGAATCGTGTAGGTCGCTATACTTAGTTAGCAGTGCTGACGAGGATCTCGCTCATACCGTTCATGATTGTTGTATTTTACTGCATATTTTTCGTGTAAATAACGATTTTGGCACTAGTTAGGTGGCGTGGTGGCTTATACGTCAATCCAATAAGTTGGCGCACATGTTGGCTATCCAGTCTCCCGTGACCATAATAGAAGGAAGATCCCAGTTCTTTGTATTAGGATCTGGTTATATCTTCGTCGTGCAGGCGCTGGTGCCGCACGGAAGATATTTCGAATGTACCGCCGGTGGACCGGTCGTCCCGTCAACCCGCCCTCACGTACCCTACAGCAAGTCCGATTCTCCACGCGCTCACCCTCCCAAGCGCGTTCCCTGTATAAATTGCGAGCCTCCCGGCTGACAGGGCTGTGACAACATGGCATGTTGGTCCTGTGAAATATGCCCAGAATGCGCGAGCGGTGCAACGGGCTTTGGCTTTTCAACATCTCTGACCAGGCCAAAGCCATGATCAGGCCACTTTGGCCTAATCAGGCCCGGCTTGGCCTGAAGCCAGGCCATGCACATCACTGAATATGTCTGTGCCAGGGAATGTGGGCATGCGACCTCTGTGCAGAGCACATAAGAGCTTTCATGCGCTGTCCCAGCTGTGACCGACCATTCTGCTTCTTTTGCTCCTATATCGATAGGTGGCAGATGCCAAAGCCTCTGCTGTGACTGCGCCGAAGAACCTTCGGATGTGGACGACAAGGCGTTAAAGAAAGGCGTTGTTGCGGCATGCATGAAGTGCAACGCGAGGATATGGAATTCCTACATGCAGCAGGAGCATGAGGATGAGTGCTTGAAGTGCTTGCACTGGTCTTGCTGGTCGTGTGCATATCTGTGCCCGTTGTGCAATAGGTCACTATGCTATGACTGTCGTGAATTGCCAGAACTGCTGGTCGTGCGGTAAGCTTGTGTGTGATTCCTGTTCTGATTCTTGCTCGAAGTATCGCGAAGAGTCCCATTCCAGGCCGTGCTTTGCGTGTCATCCTATTAGTGACGACGAATTCGATTCAAATATTAGCAGAGTTCAAAACAAGACCTATTACTACGTAGTTACTTTCATTCGCTGTCACATTCATCTGACTTTACAATTCACACATCTCCTCGTCCAGGTTACGCATGTATCTAGTCTCCCGTAGGCAGACCAAATAATAGAATGAAGACAATCGTCTCATCTTTATGTATGGCATATATCGAGGTTATTCTGATTCCCAGAATGAAAATGTCCTCCGTTCTTGGGGGAAATTTGCTATAGTAAGTATAGCTCGCATCGAAACATGAGCCGAGTACAGCGACTCATATAGCAAGGTTCGAAAACTTTCAGAATCAGATCAGTACTCCACCACGGAGACCATTTGTTGAATTTTCTGACTTCCCAAAATGTCTGGTCGAGACTAGATAATATTGCAGTAGGTGCACCGTACAATCAGGTGCAACTTCTCGAGCCATAAATCATGCCTGACGTTGCTTCGTCTGTTGAATATAACAGTAGTCAAGATGCCCATCTTAGCGACTATCATATTGAACAGATAAATTCAGGCGGTCAGAACTGGAGTGTGTGCATTAAGCAACTGTACTATCCAAGAGAGGTTCAGGAAGGCGCTGCCAAGCAAGAACTTTGGGCGTGTCCACGAACTACACACGTCCTGTCTCATGATGCACTTGCAAATGTGTATGCAAATACGAACGCACCTGATACGACATCGAGCGAGACTGGCGCCCGCTTCCCAGACTAGAATGTTAATATGTGGGTCGGCTAGATGTGAATGTGTGTTCCCCACAGCTTTCCTGGTGCAATCATCAATGGTGGTGAGGTTGTATATCTTAGACACCTTGTCCGAGTCTGACCCACTGACATCTATGTGGTTTGTTTACGATTGTTTGAGAATTCGCTTTCCTTTCTCGATAGATATGCTAAAATTAAATAAACTTCAAATGCAAAACGATTGAACTGACGCCCGGCTTGTGGTCCTGACACTGCCATGGAGGTCATTGACATTCCTTCGTCCCCTGAGCCACTTCCTGTGGTATCCAGAATAACTCGTAGTCAAAGTCGTCAGCCTGTCGCGTCGCAGAAGAGAAGGGCACCGCCAACACCAGCGAGGCGGATGGCAGAAGAAATTATCGAAATATCTGACTCTGACAGTGAATCCGCGCCTACACTGATGCCCCTGACGAAGAAACGGCCAGTAGTCTATGCTCAAGAGTTATCCCGGCGAAATCCAGAACTCAGTTTTTCACATGGGCCAGTCATTGTAGCACCTCCTACCAATTTGCTTAAAGCCGCTGCCCCGACTGCCGGATCATCCCAGAATGGTAGAGTCGCTGCTGCCCCGCTGTTTTATCCAGACGATGAGGATTCAGAGGTGCAAGAGATCCCTATACGGAATCAAGAACTAGAGAACCCTCCGGCACCGGTTCTTCCACCGGTGCTTCCACCTTTGCCACACCCAGAACCCCTCGAACCTCCGGCGCCAGCCGCTGATCCAACCGATGCGTGTGTCGCTCGCGTACTTGAAATCGTCCCAGACGTTCAGCCCGCGCATGTTCTCAGGCTTGTTGATCAGTTTATACATCATCCCGACAATGCCGGGCAAAACGTCCTAGAGCTTGTTTTACATTATCTCTTTGAGAATCCTGGCTATCCTAAAGTTGACACGAAAGGAAAGCGAAAAAGGATAGAAGATGACGAGGAAGGTAGTGCTCGTGGGCAACCTATTCCGAAGATTGATTATGGCGCGAAGGATAGAGAGCATAAAGGAGGCTTGTATTATTTCGAACTGTCCTTGGTATGGAATTCTCCTCTTTGTTCTGTAGGATACGATATTCTGATCCTTCCGATAGGAGCAACTTATGGTCGACTTTCCATACATTCCGAAGCCATATCTCCGGATGCGGCTGCTTGAAAATCGGTTCTATGCTCCAACGCATTTAATTTTGACTCAGGAAGAGAAACAAGATCCTCCTCCTTACACCCGAAAGTCAGTTCCCTCCAGAGTTAGCGGGAAAGGGAAAGCAAAGCTCGACGCCGAGTTTGAGGCAGAGCGACAATGGCTCCTAAAGCAACATGATGCACATATCCCGACTGATGGAGCGCATCTCGAACCATCAAACGATGATGAATGTGATGAATGCGAAGACGGTATTGAATGTGGTTGTTGTTTTGCTTCGTATCCGTTTGTTTGTTAATTTCCTTGCGTGCTTGACAATTCTCTAACTTTGTGACTAGGACAAGATGGTGCAGTGTCCAGAGGCTCATTTATTCTGCAAAAGTTGCATGTCTTCCTACGCATCCAACCTTTTGGGCGAGCACAATCCTAACATCGTTTGCATGGATCAGTCCGGATGCAAGCTTCTCTTTCCGCAGTCCGAGCTGGAACGGTTCCTTACACCAAAGCTTCTCGAATTATATTATCGCGTGACGCAGCGAAAGGACATCGAGGCTGCCGGCCTCGAGAACTTAGAAGAATGTCCTTTCTGTGATTACAAGTGCGTTATCGAGAACGAGATGGAGAAACTCTTTCGGTGTGAGAATGTGGACTGCGGTGCAGTGAGCTGTCGAGGGTGTAAAAAACCGGTACGTATCCAAACACTCTGGAATATCCAATTCTTGATGAGTGGAGTAGGATCATTTGCCGAAGAGCTGTAAGGGTAAGCTCGATTCTGTACTCACTGGACGTCATCCCCTCACAATCTTCTCTAGAAGTAGAATCAGACAAGCATCTTGACGTGCAGCACGTTGTTGAGGAAGCGATGAGTTCGTTTACAAGATAATCATGGACGGGCCATTTCTGACGACATTTTCCAGCTCGTGCCCTAATGCGAAACTGCCCGAAGTGCCAGAAAGGTTCGTCCGCGAACCATTACAACCATTAACTCTCACTATAGTCGCATTCGCAGCGTTTATAAAAGAACATGGGGTAACCTTCTTCGTCTATGGACAGACTATATACTCACCACGAGTCTTAGTGTAACAAGATGACTTGTCCAAACTGTCACACAGTCTCATGCTATATATGTCGGAAAGTCATTAATGGATACGAACACTTCGGTATTGTAAGCCATGATATCGCAACTTTCTCTTCTATGCAACTGATGATCTTTAATTCCTCAGCAGAATCCTCACGGTAGGCAAACTGACAAGACCAAATGCTCTCTGTGGGATCCAGTAGAACAGCGCCACGCAAAAGAGGTATATTCGTCCGCTGATTATTATACGTTAATCCATTCATGCACTTTATCTATGTAGGTTCAAGACGCCGCTAAGAAGGCGATGGAGGACCTCAAACGCGATCATCCTGAAGTTGACCCGAGCAACATCAAGATAGACGTACCCGTTGCCGGTCCAGCTCAACCAAGGCCTAACTTGAATCAACCTCAACCTCCCGTGAACCTTGCTTGGGGCCGGGCCCTCCCAAATTATGGAGCAGTGCCAGCTTACGGTGCAGGCCCTGCAGCGGATATGGGGGGTGTCCATGCGTTTCGACGACAGGCCGAGGAGCGAATGCTGGAGCAGGCACGCCAGCGAGTTCTGTTGGAAGAACGCCATCATGCTCGGTTCAGGCTTGAACAAGCTGTATGGAGGGAACGTGCGATGGCTAATCTCGAGAGAGCCGGACGTGATATGTTCATGGCTATGCCCATGCCCCAACTACCACCCATGCCCCCACTACCACCCATACCCCAAGTACAGCCCCTGCGCCAACAGCCCATACTCCGTGCACCCCCCATGCGCCGGCTACCACCAATCCCACGACCCGTCGCCGCACGGAGAAGATCTCGAAGAAACTGAAGTCATTTCTTGTCCGAGCTCTCTCCTGAACCATAATGCTTAAACTACCGTTATCATACCTTATATTCGTATATACATTTCTTACCCAGCCTTGATCAGCTGTTATTACTATGATAGTACTTAGATGTACTATGCTTCTACTCGAGATGAGATTCGGCCCATGGGTCCTTGCCAACTTACATCATGAGAGTGCGGTACTCATTGAGTAACCTATGAGTTTCTCCCAACTTTCTTTTATCAACATCAGGCAGTCTCTTGTTCGCTTCGAAGTCCCAACCAGACCATGAATCGGTCGTCCGCCGTGCGTATACAGAGACCGCACCGACTGGTCGGATAAGGGCTAGCTGTCTGGAAACCCGGGGACCTTTTCCGCATTCTCTCTTCCTGTAATATGGACCTGTGTCTAAAGCGACGGAATTTCTGACCTAACTCTGAAGATAGGGCGAAATGCTAGCGCTGCCATCTGATCGTGGTTGCGAGCGTCCGATATAGATTCGTGAATTCTGCTGAATTGAACCCACCTGGGTTTCCCAATAAGTAAGTCTTACTACAGTGGGTTCGGACGTGCCGTACTTACTATTCTGAGGCTCGGTTGTAGTAATACTCAACACCAGCATTAAATACCCTCCCAAATCACCTAGCACCTTTAGAGCCTGTTCGGACAATGTTTTTTGCCAACCAACTTTCAAAATTCCACTGTAACACATAAGACCAAATAGTCGGAGACTGAAATTGATGTCACTCTGATAATGATATCAATATGATAGCGATGAGCATTGTTGTGCAACACAATGCATCCCAACGACCTCAATGCTGACTTCGATCCACTAGACCCACTAGACCAAGATGACAATCTCATCGAAGAACACAATGACAGTGCAGATGAAGATTCCAATTATACGAATGCGGTGGACTCTGACCAGCTGGATGTAAATGAGCTGCATTGGATAGACAAGATGTTCCGTGGTACTGCTCGTGTAGCGATGG
>KV448282.1:0-53603 GCA_001658105.1 Rhizopogon vinicolor AM-OR11-026 | reverse complement strand
TGTGGTCTAGGCTGATGATTAATGAAGGTGGGGCTTCATCATCTCGCTCTTACTGGCAACCATTTCAATTCTATTCTTTGGTGCACTCTTCGCTATTACTGGATTGCAGTTCATCATTCAGCCGTAGGTTCCTGAGTTCGTTTCTGATCTTTCCCTCTCAATTCGCATTTAGGTTCGTTCAGATGATTGGTGGCTACCTTCACCGTGGCCTGCCAGGTGATTACTTTTCTCATCGTTTACTTTTAACTTGTGTAATTGACGATGCGACAGTGGCAAATATGTACTTTGTTCTGTACAGCTACAGTACGTCTTAACTTTGAGACAAAATGAACAATAGGTGGGCTAACCAGACGTTGTAGACACCGTCACCCAAGCCCAACTGCTACTGCGTGACCTCAAGATTGCTCAGTGTGCGCACGTTTCAATCGTATTCAAGGACAGTGATCTGTGCTGATCGATCACCATTTACAGATGCAAAGCTACCACCTCGCGCTGCGTTCACCGCCCAGATTATTGGGACCTTACTTGGCGCCATCCTGAACTTTAGTGCGCACGACTCGCATTTCATGGTTACGAATACCAACTGACAGTGCTAATGTAGTCATGATGAATTCAATCATTGATAACCAACGTGAAGTCTTATTATCTGTTCAGGGCACCAACATCTGGTCCGGCCAACAACCGCAGCAGTATAACTCCCAGGCAATTGCATGGGGTGGTCTCAGTCACGAACTGTTTTCCGCTGGCCAAAGATACCAATGGGTTCCTTGGGCGTACGTGGTTGGGCTCTTCGTACCGATTCCGTTCTGGGTCGTTCATAGGTACTGGCCAAAGCTGCGTGCCGATTATTTGTACACTCCTGTTATCGCGTACGTCCTTGGCTACTTTGAAACATAGTGGTCAACAGCACGCTCACATATTTTACAGTTACTACATCGGATGGCTTTGTGTCGGGATTAACTCGTCTATTCTCTCCTACTTCGCAATCGCATTCCTCTCACAATGGTGGTTGCGCACGCGTTACCCTCGCTGGTTTGCCAAATACAACTACATTGTCGGAGCTGGTGAGTATTCTCAGCCATCCTGATGCATCTGGATCTCATCGAATGATAAAGCCCTCGACGGAGGCACTCAAGTTATGGTGTTCATCCTCTCGTTTGCGGTGCAAGGTGCTGGTGGGAACTCTTATCTTTTCCCTGCATGGTGGGGCGCGAACCAAGGGGGCAATTACGACCACTGTGCCATGCTGAACTGACGTCAGTGTCAATGAATTACTGGATGTAGTGGTGTTAGTAAACAATTCTATGTGTCGATAATCATATGGATCCGATTGGTAAGGAATGTAAATTATGGCATGTGAATATGCTCTGCGCATCAAACATCATCATCCAGAGTGGCGGCATAACTCATGCTCTTAAGACAAATCTGGCGACAAGATTTCCAGGAATATCACGTTGACTCCTCAGTTAGCCATTACAATAGCATTATTCACACGCGGCCATCGGGATATCAGCACTGCGGATCAACTTATCTTGTCCTCCTTGTGCCTCTGACCCTCATGGTGTTTGCCACCGCTGCAATGTATGAACCTGTGGCACAGCCGAAAAAGCCTGTGGATGTGTGTCTCGTCGAAGACGGAATGATGCAGGAAATGGACGGCCCACTAGGTAGCCCCGGAGACTCGGAGGACTTTGACCCTACCAACATCATCCACCTTATGATGGCTGCTTCGAGGACTCGGTTGAACCGTGAAGTAAGGAAGAAATGAACTCTTGCAAATCCACCTGGATGGCATAAATTCAAATATTCTCGAGACACGCTGTCCACGCATGGTACAGCTCCAAGAGGACCATGAAGAGATCGTTCTACACTTGCATGTATTTCTATGTATCCATGTACTCATTGCGAATTACTTGCTTGAGACTGAAAAAAAAAGTATTATTTGTGAGTACTTAACTCGACGGTAGAAACAATTCATTTGACAGACTAACCTGCAATGCACTCGATCTCGAACAAAACATCTTTCGGAAGTCGAGCAACCTCAACAGCGGAACGTGCTGGCTTGTGCTCTGAGCCACTGAAGAACTCCTCGTAGATCTTGTTGACAGTGGCAAAGTCCTCCATATTTTTCAGGAACACCTAACACGCATTCGTCAAATTCGAAGGATGGTCCAAAAGAAGAAAAGACACACCGTGGTCTTGACGACCTTGCCAACCGAGCTGGCGCTGGCTTCAAGGACAGCTTTGAGATTCGAGAGAGCTTGTTTTGTCTGCTCCTCGATACCCCCTTCAACGATCTGCATCGTGGAAGGCACGAGTGGGATGCAACCCGAAACAAACACAAAGTCGCCAACTTTGATAGCTTGGGAGTAGGGTCCGATGGCTGAGGGCGCATTCGTCGTCGCAACAGCTGTAATTGTAGACATTTTTCGGTTTGTTGCAAACACAGAAGTGGGGTATTGGGGGATACGAAGAGACTTTGTCCTACAAGCAGCAAGTCTACCGTGATCGAGAACGAAAGATCTTGACAAGCGGATCGTACGCAACATCAATCGATATCACCGAACGAACTGGGGTGACCGGTGACTAACCAAACGTTTCGGACAAGCGCTCCCGAGAACGATAAGATAAGATAAGATGCATTGGCTGTATGCATAAGTTTGGATCGTATATATCTCAATCTGTCGATGTTACTTTCACAACCACTTTCTCCCCTTTGACTTCTCCATTCCGTACTACATTAAGTGCCTCCTGGCAGCGATCTTGTAGTGACCCCTGATCAAAAAGCCGGATGCGATTCGGCTGAATAATTCCATGCTCCAACAGTTGAGGAAGAATCTTCGGCATCAAGTTGTTGCGAAGGTACTCGTTCTGCGCCATTATTCATTGGTTTGATAATCCCATTCTCAATACACTCACCTGTTGATACTTTAGCGCCCTTACGCCTACAAGCTTCACCGAATCCGGAAAGGGGTTTCTGTCCACTGGTAATTCCATCCACATTTGCATATCCTTCCCTGCAATATGGCTGCTGCCTTCTGTCACTGGCAATAGCATGGCGACCACACCGTCGGGGCTGGCCACGTTAGATATGCTCTTCAGCGTGCCCTCAGCGCTGATGCAGTCCATAGCGAATTGAATACGTCCACCTGCGGCAAGCAGAATTTTCTCGGCTAGGTCTATGGTGCTGTAGTCTACGACATAGGTGGCGCCGAGAGACTTGAGGTAGGAATGGTGATGAGGGGACGCAGTCGCCACGACACGCTTATATCCGGCGAGGACTAACAACTGGACAGCGTATTGACCAGACGTAGTTCCGGCACCGTAAACGAGAATCGGGGTGTCTGCATGGGGAGGTGACGTAGACGAAGGGAATGTCGGCGGAGGAAGTCCCAAGCAATCGAACAGCGTGTAAAATGCAGTTATGAAATTGTCAGGAATTGTAGCAGCTGCTTCGAGCGAGTAGTCATCAGGTAGCTGTGAGGCTGATCAGCTTGCATCAGAAGCTTGATTTATTCCCAACCTTTGCGCAAGTGGAACGGTCTATAATGGCATGTTCTTGCAAACCTTTCGCCTTTGATCCCGCAGTTGAAAATGCGCACACCTAGAAAACAAGATGACATTAGACTTGCTCATCTCGCAAACACATGTATGCTTGCCTTGTCGCCCGTCTGCAGGCCGTCCACATCAGCGCCAACAGCTTCCACGACTCCACTAACATTGAAACCTAATATGACTGGGTATTCGCCCTGTACGAGTCGACCATAATCGACCATGTATGTGTCTAGGGGTATGACAGTGCTGTATGCTACTTTCACCATCACTTCATCAAGACCAGGAGACAGTGTAGGGACCTGAATAGCGGACGCTACGCCAACAGCTGTAGTTGCGAATGCGAGGTGGGTTTTCGATGACATGGTGGCTAGTAGGACAACTGATGTTAGAGGTGATGCTCGAGTGATTTCAAAGTCTCTATAAATTGGCTGATCCAACCAGGGTTCTAGCCAGCTGTGGACCCGGCTAGTCTGAGTCGGGAATCTGCTCCACTCTTACAGTTTGTCATCGGATTCCACCTGACCAAGCAATGACCAAGGATAATAAATCGTTACACTGGATTGAAACGCGGTCTTGAATCTCGATCAGGGTAAGCAGTTGGACTAAACCAAAGTTGTGATGGACCACTGGTATGTAAAGGATTCAATCAGCGCTGACCTTGGCTATATTATTTGGTCTTGTTGATTGTACAAGGTGTTGTTGTCAGATACTGCAAAACAACCTCCTTGCCATTGTGCCAATCGCTTTCGCACAATGCAACAATTATTTCCTTTTCTGCAGCACCATCTCCAGGTCCGCCTCGTGCACGCTTCGATTGCCTGTAGTTTGTAGGTCCAAGTATATTTCGCAATCCATAATTCCCTTAAAAGGTTATTTTGCTCGAAGGCGGGTGTGATTTCCTCGACGTACCGTCGTCAAAGCACCGAGCAGCAAGATACTTAAGCAGCGCTATGTTCACCACCTTCCCCATCAGAAATAGCATCCCCAGCCTCCGAGATAAACATTAGAAGCGCATTCATCTTCTAAACCTTAAACACCTCCCGAGATGTCTTACACCACCCTTAACATTAACACACACTTGTCCCTCTCTGCTTCCTCGCCCGCATCCCCAAATTCATTCGCTATCTTTGCTCAATCACAGTCTCCACGCGAAACACATGCGATGTACGCAGAGGTTCGCCAGGTGCTTGGCGCCTCCAACGGGCAAAGGAAGCAGGGAAAGAACGTGCTGAAGAAGATTTTCGGTGCCAAGTAGAAGTGCCTGCAACATACACCTTCGAGCTGCACGAGGGACGCATTATCCTATCCAAGTCAAAGTCCTCTATCTCGATGTGACGAGATGATCCTCGTCTTCCGAGAAACTCTAGCAGAATGCAGCACATACCATTGCGGATTCAAACAGCCGTGTTGGTCAACTGTCGACACAGCCATAACACCCCGTTTAATGTGCATTCGGGCAGCATATCATCTCGTATACAGCACATGGCGAATGGAACACGTCATGGGATTGGGCATAATTCTGGATGAACAGGGAGGGAGGGACTAGGAGCGTTATATACACCACAAATATATCTTAATAATACAAGCTTCTCCACCGATTAATTATATATGAACCTGCATTTTAAGGGCGCTTGATACCTACAATGAACAATAAAGCACATATGATAAAAAATTACTGCACGGAAAGGAGCACAGAAAACATGGGAAAGAAGCAAACTTTGAAGTTGTTCATACCAGTGAGACCATGAGCTAAGTCAAATCGATGACTTCTACTGATCCGGGTTTCTGTTCTTGTTTCACTTTCTTGTTCTTGTTCTCTGTCTTCTTCATCCTGTGCGAATTGCGTTCTCCTCGGACAAGGGCATTGGGCCTGCTGCTCTCGATCTTGATGTCATGAGCAGTGAGGTCAATGATTTCTAGAGATGCCTTGCGCTTTAACGATGCCGCGGCTGGGACTGGTATTATTCCGTCTGCCTTCAAACGATCTATCGGAAGATGCCATAAGCAAAATAAGGAGGAGAACATAGCTGAACACAAACTTGGGTCTCTGTATTTGAATGTAAAAATTGCAAGGGGCTCGCCAATGTTCTCTGACTCGACGACCTCAAGTAATTTTGTTGCCACAGTTTCCTGACCAAGCCTAGATGGTGAATATAAGCATGTCTCCAGCCTGCGTCATCGTTCAGTCTGGCAACCTACTTACCCCACACAGTGTGTCACTGCTTTCTTTGCACGTTCGTGCACCTTGTGTTGTTCAGATTTATAATACTTCGTCCGGAGAATAGCGTTACCGAGCGCTACTTTCCACAATTTGAGTTCAATTTCTCCTAGGCCGGCTGGGGACATATCCGTGAAGTCGTCTTCATCTGGGCCACAGTCACGGTAATGTAAGCAGTCTTTGAGAATCGTGACAAATAGAAATATTACCTGTAAGTTGAACAGCTAAAAATACGAACGGTTTGAAGGTCGTATCCGAGACCTGTACATTACTCATGCTGATGGCATTGGTGTCTTCCGAGTCCAAGATGACACCGCCAAAGTCCTGTCCATCAATGGTAACATCTACAGCGATTGCATTGGCTCTGGTGATAGAGGTATCTTGACAATGCACGGAAAACTCCTGGACACGGTGACTATCAGATTTGGAGTAGCTTGGCGAAGCTTAAAGTGACGCGCCTTGCCAGCTTCCGACGCAATCCAGCAAGTTACTTCATTCGTGGCCTGAGATGTCTCCACAGCGTAATTTTCTAGAGGCTGACCATCAACGGAAATCCATGCGGTATATTCTTGATATTTCAACATGGTTAGATAATGGTAAGTGCTAGGAGTACAAAGGTACTACACTTCTAGTTCATAAACGCGGGTCATACGGCGATCACGTGGATTGCTTAACCTTATTACTACGTCCCACTTCGGAAGTTTGAACTTCCAGTGGTATTTCAAAATAAGTCTTGTTCTATTTTGGTATGCGCTATGCATCATTACTAGAGCATCAGGATCTTTGTACTCTAGGGAATGTAGTATATAAGTTGGCCGGGGGCGACGGAATGTGTTGAATGTGCAGAGGTTGACGGAAAACCAAGATATGATTATCACGACGTGGAGGAGACCCTCAACGTTCAACGCATGCCACCGGGAGTGGGTGTAGGGGAGATCATATCACTACCTGTGATGATTGCAGGCAGAGGCATTCTAAGTCCCATTTTCGGTGCGCCAGACGATGGTGGCTCAGGGTTGACGCGATCGGGAGGTGTCGAGCATGGTGCCGGTATTTCCTCCTCTACTGCCTCTTCCTGCTCTGCTCCTGTAGGTATCCGTGGTGGACGAGTCTCAACGGCCCTCATGACCTCCCTGAACTCGTCCTCACCCGTCCAGCTCCCGATGATCTCTTCGACATCTTCATATCTCTTAGCTTTCGCTATCTTTGACTTCAACTCGTGTATATCCGTCTTTGACAACTCCGAGCGTGTGCCCTTGAACTGAGTGACGCAAAACTTTGTGGACGACCAGTGGTTATCCAAGTATTTGCAGAGGCGCAGATATGAAGGGACAAGTGTAGATTCGACGTCTTGAAGGGGTGTCAATGAGAAACATGATGGATTTGACTCTGCTGCTGTTGCAATCATGACCGAGTCTGCACCTAAACAACCTATAAGCGGATCTCTAACAAAACTTCCGCAATTAAACACACCGGTGAGCTCCCTGACACGCTGTGCATCTGCTGTTCCTGTACAATCTCCATTTTCTACTATTGCCACGTCCAACCCCAACTCATGCACAAATTCAATGATCTCTCTCAGCCTCTCAACAAGTGCTCGCTCTCTCGGCCGCATGTTTCGCGTCCGACAGTGTATTGTTATCGCATTCACACCTGTCCTTGCGATCCTTTCTACCAACTTCTTTGTTTCTTCCTGAGTCGGCAGTAATCTGATCTTCGCCGACACACTGATTTCCTTGGGCAGTTCCCTCCTCAAAGCCTCCAATATTCCACAAAGAAGGTCCGGATTCGACAAGAGAGCAGCACCCATACCAGCGTGTGTGCTAAAGGGCTTCGGGCACCCGCAGTTGAGATCAACGCCGGAAACATCCTGCATGACAGTTTTCGCAGCCTGCACTGCTAGCTCGGGGTCGGCGGAGCCAATTTGGTATATCAGATATGGTTTCTCTAGAGGATGCGTCGTGAACATGGCGCGAGACTTGCCGTTGTATGAGATGACACCAGTAATAGCTAGAAAAAATCAGTCGATCGATGGAAAATAAGAAGTAGATCACCCTTACGGTCAACCTCGCGTTCTGCGTGTAGTATGGCCTTGTCTACTATTTCAGGGCCCCAAACGAGCGTTGCGCCATGTTTGAGAGCCATTAATCGCGTTGGCACTGTCATTAAAAGATACATTAGGGCTCGGACTGCAGATACAAAATCGGCACGTACAGGCACCAGATCTAACCATTGGTGCAAGAAATACACCATTCCTGAATGATTCTTGTGTTAGATGGTCGAGTCTTTGACGTTTGGGTGCTCGTTGTGAATCATCCTGAGGGGCAGGAGATGTTGAGATTGGGCGACGAGACATGGTGCAAGTCAAGGATACAGAGCTCCGTAATGGTATCTGCAGATGCTTTGAACGTGTTCTGGATAGATAGACGAGTCGAACAAGCATAAAATAGCCCTGTCACGGTGTTGCTGGACAGTAGGCAAGTGTGTTCTGCTGGAATGATGAGATGGTAAGATTTATTCAAGTTCAACCACGTGACCGGTACGCGGAAGGACCTAAGCTTACACCCGGCCGGGTCCCGAAGGTCTTGGTCTCTCCAGACCAGAATTGACAGTAACCTGCGGAATGATACCCACAAATCGAACAGCGGCCTCTTCTCTCTTACGCTCTTCTAATCATGTTCATCTCATTTCACGGACCTCGTTGACTACTGCAAGTGTGGGGAGCAGCACGAACTATGCACGGACATTGCAAACGAAGGCATCTGTGATTGGTGCCATGGGTCAACCTAGGATGCTCGTGCAGCATTCTGTTGCACGCAGGAGACTCGCAACTACCGTACAGAGTAGGTGATAACCCCCGTCTGTGCATTGTACTTATAATGACATCATCTAGATGCTCTCACCTTGTCGTCCGAACGGAAGCCTCACTTTGACAAAATACTGATCGCAAACCGGTGCGTTTCAATGCTTCCTCTCGCACAGCTCGCCTAACCTGCATACAGGGGTGAAATTGCATGTCGAGTGATCAGAACTGCAAAGAAGCTGGGCATAAAGACCGTAGCAGTATACAGCGAGGTTGACGCAAACTCGCTGCATGTTCTTGAAGCAGATGAAGCCTACTGCATCGGTCCTGCGCCCTCAACTGAGAGCTATGTCCGTTTATAATTCCGCTGATCTAGGAGTTACTTGTTGATGCTAGTTCACTTAGCTATGCATGGACAAGATTATTGACGTCTGTCACCGAAGTGGAGCTCAGGTCGGTTCAGTCTCGGGTTCAGTTGTGTGAGACGGAACTTGACTTTGAGCTTGCATTATGTCGACTACAGGCTGTCCATCCGGGGTGCGTCCCTATTATCGATATTTGTGTGTTGAAGGCTGATACTCTTGTTAGGTATGGCTTCTTGAGCGAGAATGCAAAGTTCGCAGAGAGACTAGCAAAAGAGGGAATTGTTTTCATTGGGCCTCCCTCCAGCGCTATTGTGAGTATGGGTTCCAAAAGGTCAGTTCGACCATTATCAATGGCAATATGGAGTTAAGTTTCTTTCAGTGAATCTAAGAATATCATGTCTGGTGCGATACATAACCCAAGGAGTTTCTGAAATTGTCGCATTAAACTCTTTCGTGCAGCTGCTGGTGTCCCTTGTGTACCAGGTTATCATGGCGCGGATCAAGACACTGACCTTCTGTTCGCAGAAGCTGAGAAGATTGGTATGCACATTCATCCTCGAAGCCATCTTGCTGAATGCAGTGTATTACATAGGCTACCCAGTCTTGATTAAAGCTATTCATGGTGGTGGTGGCAAGGGCATGCGCGTCGTCTCATCTCCATCACAGTTCAAAGATGCCCTTGCTAGCGCACAGCGCGAATCCTTGAAGAGCTTCGGTGACGCAGATGTGCTAGTGGAGAAGTACATCGAGCGTCCGAGGCATGTTGAAGTTCAGGTATTTGCAGATACGCTTGGTGATACTGTAAGTCTATGGGAGAGAGACTGTTCCGTGCAAAGGAGAAATCAGAAGATCATCGAAGAGGTAGGTTTGACAGTTGGTTCAAGAGTGCACGGATCAACAACAGTTGGTGATAGGCCCCAGCCCCTGGTTTGAGCCCTGAACTTCGCGCAGACTTATCGGCGAAAGCGGTTGCTGCTGCAAAGGCCGTCGATTACGTAGGTGCTGGCACTGTCGAATTCATTTTCGACAACGATACGGAGAAGTTCTACTTCATGGAAATGTGTGTAATCTCCGGACATATGGTACACTACTCACGAACTTTCCAGGAACACCCGTTTGCAAGTCGAGCACCCCGTCACGGAGATGATAACTGGTCTTGACCTTGTCGAGTGGCAACTGGAAGTTGCGGCTGGTAATCCTCTTCCACTTTCTCAGTCACAAATTCCTCTCGTCGGGCATGCATTCGAGGCGCGGATATATGCCGAGAATCCGCGAAACAATTTCTTACCAGACTCAGGACCACTCTTGTACCTGGACACTCCGAAGCCAACGCATGTCTTTGCTCCGCCTATCCTATCCCACTCTGATTCGCGTTCGGAAGTAGACCCGATGAAGCGGTCGCCTGATACTTTAACCAATGTGGCACCATCGATGCGCCTAGAACAGGGATTCACACAGGGCTCACAGATTGGCGTGTTTTATGACCCGATGATTGCTAAGCTGGTTGTACACGGGCGAGATAGGACGTCTGCTCTTCGTGTTCTTCGCCGTGCACTTGAAGAATATAAAGTCGTCGGTGTCTCGACGAACGTCGAATTTTTGAGATCACTCGCCGGCAATGATGCCTTTGTCAATGGAGAAGTTGAAACTGGGTTCATCAAGGTTTACCCATTCATCCCATTGTCTTGTTCATGCTCATACGCCCCATGACTAGAAACACTATGAAGACCTTTTCCCACCTGTTGAAAGTCCCTCAGCCGAGTTGCTGGCTCAAGCAGCACTGTTCATCGCACTACGAGAACATCCGATTCAATTTACAAACCTTACGACACCGTGGGCAACGCTGACTTCAAGACGTTTTGGCGGAGATGTGTATGAGCGCGCCATCTCTATCCAACCCGATGATGCTTCCGCAGAGCCTACGCGAGTTTCTCTGAAATCTATTTCTCCAGGTCATTTTGATATAACCGTTCACTCTGCCACACCGAAGACGTTTACAGGTGTTTCAGCACGCCTCGTTTCACCCACAACACTGAGCACGACGCTCAACGGGACGTCTACAGACATCACAGTTGTGTCCCAGAGCCCGCTTCCTTCCCTTCCTCCGTCACGCACGACAAACACCATGGAACGTCTACATGTATTCTCGGCGTCAGGAGTCAAAACGACGCTGGCCATCCCACCACCTACATACCTCCTCTCTCTCGGCAAGGATGTTCTCGCCGCATCCAAGGGCGCCTTGCGCGCGCCGATGCCCAGCCTGGTTGTAGAAGTGAAAGTCAGCATCGGCGATCGCGTTGAGAAGGGTCAGCCGGTGGTAGTGTTGGAGAGTATGAAGACGGAGACTGTGTTGCGTGCTGAGGTATCGGGTGTTGTAAGTGCAGTGGGATGTGTGAAGGGGGAGATGGTGGAGGAAGGGCGGGAGTTGGTTGATATCAAGAATTCGGAAGAAGAGTAGGCGTGGTCTGAAATATATTTGTATTTTAGTCGATGGACGCTGAGGAATAAATGGAGGGGCTAGTTTTGTCAGGATTCGGCAATACCCGATATAGGCTACGTTGAACAACTTGAATGAACTCACAACTTCCCGTCCCACTGTCACCAACAAAATAGCCCGCCGCTCTTTTCAACGTTAAGATATAGTCATATCCTGCTATCGTCGCTGGTAGATGTTAACAATAAAGAGCCCTCCACTTGAAAATAGGCGGACTAGGGAACAGTCCACCCATCTTGAAGTTACCTCCAGAAATCCTTGGCCATTGTTAGGGTTATCTTGGACGACCTTATCTTCTCCAAGTGCCCCGCATCTGCCACATCTTCTGGTACACCTCGAGATTTAGGATATTCTAGTCTCTCAAAATCAAGCTCTCACGCGAGCCTCCTCCGATACTCCAACCACAAACTGGATCCCATTTCGGAGGGACCCGACACAACTCTTACACCTGAGCCCGCTGGTACCCGACTCACAAGCCTCTATAACATACCCCACAATTCGTGAGCGTTCGCGAACTCTGGGATATGTTACAGACCTGGGCAGTAAAAGCAGAGCAGGCGATCATTGACCAGGAGAGCATGACCTGTCCCTTTGGTGGATTTTTTTGCAGAATCTGGCCTTGGGATCTTTTGATACAGTCTTTCAATCCCTGTCGCGCAGTTACAATTTACGCACCCTTGAAACTGTCTGCTTGGAACTTGGGAGGCAACAACGTGTCGCTCTACAGAGCTTACCTGGACTCGAGACTCTCAAACTTGTTGCATGCTTCTTCCCAGCCTCAACACATCTTCAGCGTCATCTAAAGCTCAGGGAATTTGTCATCACGGGCGTTTTCCCTCACCGCCCAATCGACGAAGACCTGGTTCCTGTGCTCTGTAACACAGCCTATCTAGAGAAACTCACTCTTTCCGACTATTTGGTGACCCACATTGTCCTATCGGCCCTCTCGTCTGTGGAGCAGTCTTATCCCCGACCCGTATATCTAAACATAGCTATCAAGCATAGCTATCGAACCATCGAGTGGCGGCCATCTCTTTAAATCCCTTGGAGCGATACCCTCTCTGACGACGACATTGAGGATCCTCATGTTCCCCCGTCTACCAACTTCACACCGGACCACACGTTGTCAGCCCTATCTTCATTTCGATCCTACGGCGGCCACCCTCACCTCGTGCCTGGACGACCCGTTGATTGTGTCTGTCTTGTCCTGAAAGATGGCAAGTCACATACCTATGACTTGATCTCGGCATTGCTCGACATATCACGTACCTCAGTTCCGGTCTGAACACTAAAAATCGAGGATTTTCTGCCTTCTTTGTATCGGTTCTTCACCATCGCGACCCGTCTTCTGGATCTCCATCACTACTCTGGTCTGCGTAACAGCTGTGCAGATTTGTTAATGCGACACTATTTCCACAGGAATGCATAACCACCCTGTCCAAACCAAGCTTTCTGCTTGATACTCTGGACACATGCAGGTACGTCGATTCGCAACACAAACTCTACCCTCACGAAACCGGAACTCTTTCCAGGGCCTTCTTAGTGCGTTTGCAGCAGGTCATGCCCCACTTCCGCTCACGGAAGAGACACTATGGTTATCTTATTGTCCGCGATGGGAGAGTATCGTACAGAATCTCGAAGGCATCGAGCGAGTGGAAACTATCTGTTTCTTGTACTATATGTATCCGAGTCTGAGATGGGACAACGTCGTTGGTTGAGAGAGGTTGCACACTGGTTTCTCGCCAGGAGATTTGTGAGGAAACATAGATCCACATCACGTATACATCAGTGTCATATATTCTACATGCTTCAAGGAAGCAAAACTCGCGGTAATGTGTAACTAAAAGCCCACTGCCCATGTATCTCAGGCCGATGATGCCTTACGCGGCTAAAGTCTGACTATCTGACCTGCCTGCCCCTTCGATATAACCGTTTTCTCTGCTGCACCAATTGAGACAATCATGAATAACAAGCAACCTCGACAAACCGGTTGTGAGCCTGCTTCGCTCACTTCCTGTGGACTATGATAAGTCGCGACAAAATGAAGAGTCACGTTGATTGGGTCATCGACCCCTGTTAGCCGTCACTCTAAACTAACAGATGTTCGAATTTATCGGCAACACCCGACCCTAGTTGGCTGTCAACCACACACTTCCAAGTTCCCGGAGTCATACTACTATGCAGTTTTCCAGTTCCTCTCCCGCAGTTGCAATCTACGCGTCCTTTCAATTGTCGGCTTTGATCTTGGAGGGGAGCATAGACTGCAACTGCGGGAGAGGAGCTGGAAAACTGCGTTGAAAGGTCCCTGGGCCAGCGTCTGCCCATAATCCTGAAGACGAGCCTTCTGAGCTATAATGTCCCAGGTTTGTACCATATCCCAGAGTTCGCGACTAGTCTCATGCTTGTTGCATGCTTCTTTCGATTTTCGTCTCAGTTTCAGCATCCGCTCAAACTAAAGCAACTTGCACTTGTTGACTGCCGTTCGATCGACGAACGCCTGGTTTCTGTGCTCTGTAACCCTGTCTATCTAGAGGAATTCACCCTTGCAAACTATTTTCTGTCCCACACTGTCCACCCTGTCCTATTGACTGTCTCGTCTATCGAGCACTTTCCCCGACTCACATCTCTACATATCACTGTCGAATCCTCGAGTCACAATCATTTCTCTACATTCCTTGAAGCGATACCCTCTCCGACGACATTAAAGATTCTTCCCTGGTCTGGCGCCATCACACCGGACCACCCGTTACCAGCCCTGTCTTTCTTTCGGTCCCACGATGGCTTCTCTCACCTCGTTTCTTAGCTCGTGCCTGGACGTCCCGTCGATTTTATCTGTGTTGTCCTCCAGGTGGTCACCGCTTCCAAAGATGGCCGACCACATAAGCATGCCATCCATTCCGACGTGGTCTCGACCGTGCTCGACATCTTGCATTCCTCAGTTCCAGTCAGAATACTAAGACTCGAGTATTTTGTGCCCAGTTTGGATCGGCTCATCGCCATTGCGAACCAGTTGGTTGGCTGCGGGTCGCGCTCCACTTCCGCCCAAGTTGGAGGCACTTCGGCTATCCTATAGTCCGGACTGGACCCATGGGAACCTCCAAATCCTCAAGCCACTGGAAACTCTCTATTACTTGCACAGTAGGTATCCGAGTCTACACCAGGTTGAGATATGTCAATACCGTTGGTCGAGAGAGGACGTACACTGGTCTCGCCAGGTGAGTTTTGAGCAAACATAGACCTACATCGTGTACGCATCAGTATCATATACTTAGCATGCTTCAGGAAAACAGAAATGAGTAACCTATGCTAGCGTGCAAATAAGTACCCTACTTTGGTAAAATATCACATCAGTGCTGCAGCTAGCCGGACTATGCATGGCGAATCAAGTTTTGGGCATGCACAAATTGTCGCTCGTGGTCGGACGGTGGTCCCGCTCGTGAATCCAAGAAATAACCATATCTGTATCTAGTCAACTGCTACACATGGTTACGGATTACCTCCCGTAGGGTGTCGGACTCTCCTCTATTCTCCCCACTTTCGCTAGCTGACTTCCAATACCAATAGTATCTTGCAAAAGATCTTCTCCAAGAAGCCTGAGCTCGCTTGGACCTCTGCGGTGGTGGCGCTGTGCAGGAGGAATACCAAAAACAGTCTCCTCCTGCACCTGCACCTCCAAGCCATCTCCATCAGCAGAGTCAAAGCTATCGTCAAATCCATCTCCCTCGCCATCCATTGCGCGCGCGAATGGATGCACCGCCCCGCCTTCGTCGCCAAAGTCCTCTCCAATCGAGTCGTTGGAGTGGTTTGAATTTGACGAGCCGAATGAATCGTCTGGGTCTGGATTGCGCGCGGAGGCCATGAGGAATGCAGTAGACGGCTGCCCTGGGTATGTGGGCTCGTCGCCGAGAGAATCTGAATCGGAGTCGGAGTCCGGGCGGGGACCACCTGGCTGTATTGTGCTGGGCTCTTCTTGTTGGAAGTGGAAAGAGTCTGAGTGCTGATCAGGGGTATAGAGGGCTTGTGATTGGGAGGGAGGGGCAAGCTGTGCTGTATCGAAACTTTGGTGAGATGCAACAGAATGCGATCTCGACACCGATTCAGGTGCGCTGAGTCCCGCCTTGCGCATCATGCTTTCCAAACTGGAACTTGGGTCGTTGCTGTCATACGCGGAAGGATAGGCATGGCGGGTATATCGTGTTATGGATGGTGGAGTGGGGATCGTAGACATGGTATCTTCTGTGCCTTCTGGAATGGAGAACCCAAATTTCTTGAAGCCCCCAAACCGGTCTATAGTAGCACTACTTCGGACAGAACTATGCCCAGATTGAACATCTCCAAGAAGGTCACGGCGTATACGCTCTGCAGCTTCCTTCCCGGGTGTTCTTCCCAGTGCAGGGAGCATGTCCTTGCCTGGTGTCCGACCAAGTGGTGGTATCAGTCCTAGCCCAACGCTAGACCTTGGTGCGCGTGCAAATGCCACCGTCCGTGGTGGTGAAAGACCACGCATGAGTTCTGCAGAATCATCGAAGGAGTCATTGAACTGATCAAAATCCCCTGGTGTTGCGGTTGGTTGATTAAGGTAAGACCGCATATCCAGCGCAGACGACGAGTCCGAGGTGAATGACATCGGGGGGTATGGCTTGCGCGGAGAGCGCTCGTATGGTTGCCTCCTAGGTGGTAGTGGAGGGTCCGGAAGGTTGTGTGGGGGAAGATAGGTGGTATCTGGGGGTGCTAAGACTTTGCTTCCCTCTTCGAGGGTAAAGTTTTGGAGCTCGCGATCAAGACGAACTAGTGGAGATTCTAGTGATGCACTCCAGGAAGGTTGATCATCAGTAGTAAGATTGTGAGGAAACCCGGCGCGAGCTGGGGTAGATGACACTGCGTTCGATGGCATGAAAGAGGATTCAGACGCAGTGGAGTTCGGATCGCAGGTACGACTGTGAGGATGAGAAGGCGTTGTGTCGTCTTCGTTGTCGAACTGAGAGGTTGCCTCGTCATCGGGCCGGATAGAGGAGCTTTCAGCCTGGGATATTGTTTCTGACTGCTCGTGCAAAGAGGAGTAATCCTCATACGTAGGGATATGTACTTGCGCAGCTTTCTCATAAAATGATGTCCAAAACTGATACAACAAAGTAGGTTTCATCGATGACCAGGTGAAATCAAAGTTACCTTTGCAGCTTCCCGAACGGGTTCCGTGCTCACAGCGTACCGCTTCACAGCTGGTAGCAGTTTTGTGGCCATGACATTCTGAATCTTTGAGAAGTTCGCGTCGATGTTCTACTGGCTTCATGAGCGTTTCATCGGTAGGAAGTAGAGTTAGGACAACCTGAAGCTTAATAGTTATCAACTGTTCAATCTGATCAATCTGGTCATTGACAGATGCATTGGCGTCAAGACCTGGAACAACGATGGATGCGGGATCAACACTGGCTTGCCAGCGAGTAGGATTGGGGGTTATGCTCATCGTCGCGGCTATCAAACGCGTCTTGTCACGTGTGACATACGTGCTTTATGTCACACTTGGTCTACTTCAACTTTCAACATCGTGGATGCGTCAACCTTAGCAAGTTGCTTGCAAGTGGCGGCGCTGGAGCTGATGCGAACTGCATTTCCATTCAAATTACTATTGTGGTAGTCATCCAAATAGTAAATAAGTACTGCACAGAGGGACGTCATGATCAACACGGCTAGTAATGTAAGTATGTGTCCGAATGATAAGTCCAATTAATTATTAGACAGGGTATGCAGATAGTCTCTGGATGCGTAAGCAGCCCATAAAATACTCCGAGTTGCACACGTTCTCCTGCTTAGAGTGCAACACCACACTGTGACTGAAGGCATCATCCGTCAGTGACACGACTCCCTAAAACATGGCATAGTGCTTACTGAACTCTCCGGGAACTCAAGACCCGAGCTAGCATTGGATAGTCTGTTGCCCTTGGTATCATCCATCAAGTCGGCAGACAGGTGAGCTTTCCCCTTGCCCTGGTCCCTGAACTCGAGCGGATCAGAATATGCATACGGAATGTGGACAGTCTCGTGGCTTTCGCTGCTCCTAGAGTCATCGCTAAACCCTTCCTGGGACGTTTCGCGCAAGAATGGGTTTACAATGAAGAAAGAATCAATGGATGGCGTGGTCATTTTGGTGTTCTCGCTGGAGCTGTCACTGGACTCATTGACGACGTATCTATCCTCTGTAAATGGATTGAGACTCTGAGTTGCTTTCGTAGTTTGAGCATCTACGGGGCTTGCACTGGCAGCAGCTACAGCCGCTATCCAAGACGTTTGTTGCTCTTCAACGGCTTCCGATAAAGCTGACAGAGCATTCCTGTGTGGTGCACGAACGGTCTCGAAATCAGGATAGTTGACGGTTCGGGTGACATCGATGAAGGGATTCATAGGAATAGAGCTGGGAGGAGCAGGGAATGACGAAGGACTTGGTCCGGGGCTCTCTAAGTCATCATCATTGTCCACAGGAGTGAGAGACATTGGGGCAAGCGTGGTAGGGGCGGTGTGATACGAATGGAGATCCGTGCTCGACTCAGACCCGATCGCGATACCTACGCCAACGCTCACGCTGGACTCCCAATCGTTCGATGTATACACACTTTGCGCGCTCGCGAGATATCTCTCCGTGGCTTCCGATCCATCATCTGAGGAAGCGTACCCGTCGTTCGACGCCCCGTCACGGTCATTCTCGTAGAACACTGGGTCAGATGTATTGCGGATATGAGAATGCGGGGAACCAGGAGCAGATGTTGGACGCGGGAAGGTAGAGGCCGACGAGATGAAAGAACCCGAAGCGCGATGCATGTCATCCTGGCCCTCAGTCGTACCTTGCCCTCCAACGTAGTTGTACGTAGGACGGTAAGGGTGAGTCTCGCGCATTATCTCTACTGCCTCGGGCGAAAGAGGTGCGGTGAGGTCCCTATAATAAAGCTGCTGTTGGTCGCGTGAACGGCGCCTGCGGCGGATGAAGTAACATGCTGCAATACCGAGAACCAGAAGCGCCAGGATTCCGCCTACAACTCCTCCAATGATGGCATCTTCATTTGAACTTTATCCTGGCTCGGTTATGTGGAGATGGAGATGGGTGAAATAGCGTACCTGGCTTCCGAATTGGGTACTGAAGTCTGGACAACAACAATCGACGAAGTGAATGTCTCCACGGAGGTAACTGAGCCGGACACCACTGAACTAACATAGGTACTTTCCGATGTAAATGTGGTATAAGACAAGGACTTCCCACTTGAGATAGTCGTTGGTGTCGACGTGGATCCTTCAACTGGCAGATTCATGGGAGTCCCAGTATTTCTTAGGATCAGACAGTAAGGTCAACTGACTCCAGTATTGCTGGGAAGACTTACTGCGGCGAAGCAACTCCATTATGGATCGATGTGTTGCCTTGTGCTACAGATGTCGTTGTACCAAATGTTCCCATTAACGAGACGGTGGTCGGCGTGGTCCCTTGTGCAGTAGAAGGAGTGCCTGCAGGATCATTAGAGGGCTGCACGACTAGCACCGTAGTCGATCCTCTGAAGGAGCCTGTAACCGACGTGACCACATCCACAGTCGGACTTGAACTATCTGCAGGATTTCCGCTGGTAGATTGCAATGAATGGGATTTTTCACCCGGAACTGTCGTCGGAGAGCCTCCGGTGAGCGTCGTCGACGGCGTTGTAATTGGTGACTTAGTGGAATCAGTAGGTGCAGATGCAGGAGAATTGAGAGTGATGACAGTGTGGGTGTGAGCGTTGTCATTTTGCGTGGTAGGTGGCGAATGATCTGTACTAGAAGGCGAGGGAGACGGGACTTCCACAGGTGAAGTTTGCGTATCACTAGTGAATGGCGACGATGTGGTAGCGGGGGACTTGCCGGGATTATGAGTTGTATCCGACACAGATGTAATGGATCCGTCCTGAGGGGAAGGCGTTAACGTAGCTGCACTTGTGGTAGTTTGAAGATCACTGGGCTCGGAAGACGTGGAAGTCGAAGTAATTGAATCAGTAGGGACCGAAGAAGTAGAAGTGGTAGCCGGTGTCTTGGCAGGACTGTAAGTGTTATTTGGGGAGAGTATGCCCGACAACACAGATGGAATAAATCCCTCCTGAGAGGAAGAAGTCGACGTGGTCAGGCTTGTGGTAGTTTGACGAGTGTTGGGTTCGGAAGACGTGGATGTAGCTGTATCGGTAGGGGTCAAGGAACTAGAAGTGGTGTCTGACGACTTGGCGGGATTATGAATTGTATTCGGCGAGAGTATGCTCGACAAAAGAGATAGAACATCCTGAGAAGAAGAAGTCGTGGACGTGGGTACACTTGTAGTAGTTTGAGGAGGGCCATTAGGCTCGGGCTTGGAAGAATTAGAAGTAGAAGCGGCTGAATCAATAGGGGATGAGGAACCAGGAGAAGTTGGCGAGGTTGTTGGCGAGGGCGACTGACTGGGTGTCTGTTGGACCGGTAAATCAGTGGGCAGAACTGATGTTACAGACGGAATTGCGGGTGACTGTGAAGATACCGAAGTCGGTAGTCCAGATATAGAGCCCTTACTATTGCTGGGGGGTGACGGACTAACCCCTGACGGAGGATTCAGACTAGGACCAATATCTGAAATCGTAGGACTGTTTTGAGGAGGTGCCCCACCTGTGCCTCCGGTTGGCGACGGGATGCTAGTTCCACTGTCTGACAATGAGCTTTTCGTCTGCCCCTCATTACCAACGCTCATCGATGAGAGTGAAGAAGGGGAGGGTAATTTCGGCTCGTCCGTGCTGGTACCTGATCCATTATAAGTAGTTGACGTGCCATCTGAATGAAACCTTGTGATGACGCCCAATTCGTGAGAACTTCAGCTAAAGGCTATGAAGGCGTAAAGATAGAGAACGCACGATGATGGAGCATCAAAGGGGGACAGTAAAGTTTCACTTATTGAGGCACTTGGAACTTGTGCGGGCGTTTGGAGTGATAGAAGAGTGTTTTGTGACGTCAGCACGGATGATGGACTTGATGATGTTGGTGTTTGTGTGGTCTGTTGGTATGAGATTTGTGTGTCACTCGAAGCGTGGCTGGAGGATGAAGTTGTGGTTGTCGGGTCATGTGGTCCTGTAGCCACGGATGTCGATCCCGTGGTGAGAGGCGCCGGCTGAGAGGTCGGTCCCGACGGCGTCTCCTCTGAAGAAGAAGTGCCAACTTCAAGAGACGCAGAGCGAGCGGAGGGTCTCCGAATCATACAAAAGAACAGGAGCAGAGGATGAATTCCTCACGGGATCATATCCATTTTCGAAAGCTGCGGTATGATGTCCGTCAGCGTTCCGGGCGGTGCTATTGTTGCAGTTACCCCTTGATGGTAAGGGTCCTGGCGTTTGAGAGCTATTTTTGATGGAGTAGCAAACCAATGAAGCTGAGGCTTGACTTAAAGACGAACCATGTAAACCAGCTCCTCTCGTTTATGAAGCGGGATACGTCCAAAATACAAGTCTTCGATCGACTGCCTCACCATGTCTAGCAGTCAACATTCCCGCCAAGGGCAATCGGTGTTGGGTTGCAAGCCACGTTGTGTAATTGCACTAGTAACGGGATGAGATCAAACATCATTTCCTGGTAGGACAGCAATACATCGCCATCGAGCAATCTGCTACAAACACCGTACGGAACGTATCAGGGAAGAGGTCGTCCCTGAACGCGAATAGATTAGCAAACAGAGCTGTCCTCAGAAACAATACCTAAAGGAGAGCAAGAAGCCTGGGAAGACTTGTTAAAAACTGCTATAGCACCGCTAGTCCGTTTTGATGACCGAAGGATTTTCATTTCAGTAGTGACGGATATCCTCGGATGTGCTCATAAGAGGCGGCCTGCACATGAAGGAGAGAGAAGAAACAACAATGTACATGTTAGTTAAAATCCAAAGATTACAAAAGCGCCGTCTAGTAACGACACTGCGTAGTGGACTGATCTTTCGAAGAAGCGAAGCTGGGAGTTCTATAACCCCATTAGAGCTCATTTCAAGAGGCCTTCTACGAGGTCAAATGAATCATTATCGTCACCTATCAAAACCTATGAATTGCGGTGCCGTATGTGGAGCAGTCGGGTGTGGCAAGGCTGGTGGATGGAAGTTAACCTGTGAGACTAATTGAGTCACAGCGATCAAAGCATATGCGGCGGCAGGCACGATGCACATTGCAGGCCTCACTGCCGCCTCAGTGATGCAAAATTCTCGCACCTGATGATTATAGTTAAAACGCTGAAGTTAATGTTTCCGTAAGAATTCAGTCGTTATATGGATTGCGCATATTTTACAACATCCTCCAGGGAGCCGAAAGCAAAATTTTCAGTTCAGAGAACACACGCATACCTAGTAGTCTCCCGTATGCAGATGGGTTCTTAAAGTAGTAGTTATCCAGAATTGAGGATAAGCGGGGGCAAGCGGCGGATGAATCGATGATTGATAATCGGCACCCCGTGGTCGGCAGGGGCCTTTTCCCATGGATCGCAGGCGACTTTTCTGAAGAAGCTTGAATGGAAAGCGCAAAGGAGCATATCGGGGAGTTCTGAAGACCCCGGGGTGACAAGTCGACTGGTTAGCAGAAAGGTCAGCAGGCGGATATGTCCATTAATATTCCTGGGTGTGTCAAACGTCTCATTTCAGGGAAAAAGCAATATCGCCCAGGAAGCAGCAGGAAGCTATAAGTCGGCGCAAGAACATGACAAGACACGAAAACGCGTGATAACCAATAAAAACAATACCAAAATAAGGAATTTTCAGAACCAAAAAAAATATGAAAAATTGCCACGTGCAATCCAAGAACCTTCTTTGGAAGCGCTTGTCGCGACTAGCTCTTGTTTAGCTTGGTTGCACTTATAAAAACCAAGTTCTCAAGCAGGATTAGCTTTTTAGTTTTCTCTTCCAACCATCCTTCATTTGCCCTCCGTTTTGTCCTCCAAGGCAATGGCGCGGCCTCTAGAGCCAAACCGGCGCCGATCCCTTTCCGATCCACTCGCTGCTGCGCTCATGCCCCCTCCGAACGAGAGCGCTGCAGATCGAGAAAGGAGATTAGCAGCAGAGTCGGAAGCCAAACGGGTAAGCGATGGAATTGATGAAATGCTCCGTGCAGAGAAGAAAGAGAAGAAGGCCAAACCTGAAATTAAGATCTTACTTCTGGGGCAGAGTGAGAGTGGGAAGAGTACAACACTCAAACGTGAGTCATCCAACTTTCTACTTCTCTTCATTGTTTATCTGGGAGAACGAGCTGCGGACGTAATAGGCTACCATTCCGTGGCGTTCCATTTTTCGCTTGTTTTTACTGCAGCATATTTGCACCTTGCACTCTATTGAGCGGAGGATACTCTTCAACCAGAAGAATCTTTCTACTATTTTTCGTTCACGCAATATTATCCACGTCGTGAACCTGCACACCAGTCTATAAGCATGCTGTCTGGGCTGCACTGACTTCATACCTCATCTAGAATTTCAGTTAGTGCATGCGACTGCTGCCTTTCATGCTGACCGAATCGCATGGAGAGCTGTAATATACCTTAACCTCGTGCGATCCATTCGTCGGTGAGCCTTGAAGTTTATCGAGTACTATGTATGATAATAACGATCACTTTCAGCATCCTTGACGCTGTCTCCCCAGAATCAGACCAACTAGATGAAGCAGAAGATATTTCGTCTACTTCCCCACTCTTCTCAATTCGTCAGTCGTCTGTGGTTTCTGTGACTACTAAGGTCCCCAAGTATCCCCAATATCGCCGTGCATTGGAACCTCTGAAGGAGCTTGAGGAACGGTTGATCCGGGTGCTGTCATCTCCTGATGAAGACGAGCCTACCCACACTAGTCCTGCAAAGCCGGATTGGAGTTTCTATGCAAACGGAAACTTTAACAGCCCAGTTCTTATCGGCAAGAATGGACGACCGGCGCCTTTTATCACCATTCCTCCCACTCGCGCATCCACGTCCCCACTTTCTCCCCTTTCGCCGTCGACGAGTCTCCCTTCGCCTGGTGGGTCAAGCAACAGTTCTTCTAAATCTAAGAATGCGGAAGTTAGCGTTCATCATACCTCAAACTGGAAAAAGGCCTTTTCTCTCGGTAATAGGATCAAGAGTCCCAAGAGCGCGCACACGAATGAGATCGAGGGCTGGTGGGATGACCCAAACGATCCTGTTCATGTGCTTAATGCATGCGCTCCGCCAATGCTGGCATTATGGAAAGACCCACATGTCAAACAACGCCTGCGGGAGAAACAAATCAGACTAGAAGAGAGCGGTGGTTTGTGAGTGCTTTTTCACTGACGGCAACTTTTTCTTGATGATTCATAGTTTTTTGGATGAAATATCTCGTATCACGGCTCTGCGATATTTTCCGAGCGACCGTAGGTCAATTAGCTGTCCGAGATGCGCCATTATTAACGATGTTTAGAGGATGTTTTGAAAGCTCGGCTCAAGACCATGGGCGTTGTCGAACACTCGTTTGCAATTGCTGATGGCCAACGCCGGGTTATTACGTGGAAGGTTTACGATGTAGGAGGTGCTCGGAATCAACGGCATGCTTGGGCGCCTTACTTCGAAGATGGTAATTATGGCTATTTGATGTCCTGATTGCAATTTATTGATCACCGCGCAGTGAATGCGATTATTTTTCTGGCACCTATATCCGCTTTCGATCAGGTATTGGTAGAGGTCAGTCGCCGACTGCTCGTTCACTACATGCTTGACGTACTGACCGAGTGTATAGGACCCAACAGTGAACAGATTAGAAGACTCGTTGATGTTGTGGCAATCCGTCGTGACAAACAAACTCCTTTCACACGTCAGCATCATTCTTTTCCTGAACAAGGTCGACCTTTTACTGGTCTGTCGTCCTACCATCAGCAAGCATGGCGATGATACTGATACTGATGATTTTGCAACCTTTCTTAGGCAAAGCTCAAGAGCGGTGTCCGTCTCAACCACCATATGCCGCAGTATGGCGACAGACCAAATGATTATGAGGATGTGACTAGATGTAAGTCGTAACAGTACCTTCCATCAGGGACATCGCCTTAAGCTGTCCCGTGTAGACTTCCTTCACAAGTTTGGAGGCATTCATGAAAAACTGTCATCCAACAAGGAGAGGCAGTTCAAGAGTAGGTCTATTTCAAAATGCCCGAGGATCCACTTCTTATATCCTACATCAGTTCATCTCACGTCAGTCACTGATACCAGGAGGACAGCCACTATCATCCAGAATGGTTCGTGGAGTTTCCTCTTGAGAACGCGAAGAATCCGATTCACTTACCATGTCGTTACAGTACGAGATATCATCATCACAGCAAACTTGAAAAACATTCATTTGATCTAACCGTCATCTCATTTTGCTCTACACTGAGATGCCTCGAATCATTTCTTCGGCGGATTGCTATATTATCCGCGCACTATTATGCTGTAATCCCTTTTTCATTATTCGTCTTATTCGCAATTGTCTTCATCTAAGCATCCCCCTATGAGTTCTACTGTTCTTCTATATCCTTCCAGCATGTATACCATGCGTACGAGCATTACAATTGTTGATCTAGTATTACAGATTTACTATACCTTCCGCTAATTGGAACTTCGATATCAATAATAACGTTCACTACTCACTTCACTTGAACGCGACGGAGAAAGCGACACTCGTGAACGTACATCTTTGAGAGTCCGTGGTTAGTACAAGCCAGGCTGATCTCCAGCCTGGTTACTATTGTCATCTACATGACACATTACATGGCGTCAATAATTTCCTTCAGCTGTACTTCGTCTAATATCTCAAAGCCTTTCTGTGGTGTGACCTGTGATGAAGTTGGTTATGAAGAGTTGTGAGAGAAGGTATGCAGGTACATGCCTGTGCCAACTGGACATTGTGATGGTCTAGTTTCTCCTCCATGACTTGTTTCAGAACTCGCAGTGTCAGCTTTTGAGCTTCAAGCAACGTCATTTGCTATTAAATGATGTATTGAACATCGAGGTTTAAGAGCATGTGGGTATCATACCTTGTGCCACTTGTCTTGTAGCTCGCTCTGTGCTGCTTCGGAACCTGACCCTATGGCTTTTGCATCATACCGCATGAACGTGCCAGAGGGATCCGTATGGTATCTACCAGAAGCCCACATGTGATCAGGTTAGATAAATCTGTTGACTCAATTTGACTCACAGTTGTGGTCCCAGCTCGTCAACACCAGCAATAAGCAGCGCAACACCAAACGGCCGACTCATCATCGCCTCTTCGTCGTGTACGCTCTCACCGAATCGCAATGCCAGATCGCATACTGCCTGAGTCACACTCTCCACTTTAATTTTCTCGTCGTAGGTGAAAGCGTGGTTCTGGGCGGTGACGCGTGCATGGTCGATCATCGTCCGAGCGTCAGCTGTGAGGCCAGACATGGCACATCCTAGGTGCGTATCGATCTCCATTATCTTCTCGATAGAACTTGATTCTAGGAGCGGGGATTGCACGCGCTTCTCTACTGCAAGGACCACACCCTCTGGTGTGCGTATGCCAACTGTTGTCGATCCAAGCTAGAGAAGGTGAGATGAAGAGAGGACATCATTGGACATCACGATCTAGTGCGTACTTTGATAGCTTCGATAGCATATTCGACTACATCATCTTCTTCAGAACAATCTCTGGTTGTCAAAAGTTGCTTGACGCACCTTGGAACAGTCGACCTTCTGGGGAGAATGTGTTAACACCTCGATCTAGGAATATGATTAGCTCTATCATATCAAGATGGGGAATTGTCAGAATACACATACCGTACTCGGAACGCGTCAAGAACATGGTTTACAGGAAAGGGAGGAGGAGGAGAGTGTCTTTAATAACAGTCTCGACGCGCGTCGGTCAAATTGGCGTATGGGAAATAATTTCCATTTGCGCATAGTACAATTAGTCAAGTCAAATACATTGGGAGGAGTTATCATGATTCATGATCAAGTTGTGCGTCGTTGCAAAGTCACCCGGTGATGCTGAACTATTTATTCTCGTAGGCCAGTAGAGTACTAGATGTAATGTCTCAATGTCTGTCATACATGTCGATCGATCCGAACATGCTACACCTGGAGTAAGTACTCCGCATGATGTAAGACCGTCTTTCCCCCCAGCTCTTTTACTTTCTAAACGTTCACCATGTCAGCAGATACACAAACATTGAAGCCCGTCGATCTGCGCTCCATCTTGACATTCACTGTCAAGTTGGCACGCACTGCCGGTACAGTGATCCTTGAGGGCTCTCAAGCCATCCAGTCAGCGTCAGACATCAACGAGAAGAAAAATTCAGTCGATCTGGTTACTGAATACGATGTCGCTGTTGAGGAGCTTGTCAAGAGCGAAATCGCCAAGTCTTACCCCGACTTCAAGTTGTGAGTTTATAATACACGCAGAAACTGAATGGTCTCACTGATCTGTGTACTAGCATCGGAGAGGAGTCATACTCATCCGGAACACGCGATGAGCTCACGGATGAGCCAACATACTGTGTTGATCCAATCGGTGAGGCTATCCTCTACTTATAATATGGGGTAACCGACCTGTGATCTTTCAGATGGCACCACAAACTTTGTCCACGGCTTCCCATTCGCTTGTATTTCTCTTGGGCTGATCTACCAAAAGCGGCCCGTTCTTGGCGTCATTTACAACCCCTTCCTAGATCACCTCGTACGTAGCATCATACTGAGTGACATTGAAAGGAGCCACTCACTCTCTCACCAAGTATACCGCGATCGAAGGTCAAGGAGCATTCCTCACTCGTGGCAATAGCCAACCTCTGAAGCTACCCCTCACCAAGCCTAAGCCCCTTCCATCCTTGCAAAAGGCTCTTTTGGGTACGTCAGGCGTCGTAAAGAGGATACAAGTTAAGACTCACTTTCCCAGGCCTCGAATGGGGCTCCGACCGTGGCAAACAGTCACTGGTGCCAAAATCCGACTCATTCCTACGTCTCGCGGGTGACCCTGCGGACGGTATCGCTGGAGGACGAATGGCTCATTCTATTCGGTCCTTGGGCAGTGCAGCCCTTAATTACTCGATGGTCGCTCAAGGTGGCCTAGACCTATATTGGTGAGCCGGACTACTGTATACGCCACACTCTCTGACACGACGCGTTGTTCTGATGCAATGTGAATTAGGGAAATTGGTTGCTGGTGAGTGTGCTGCACTTTTTTGCCGATCATCATGTTCATGCACAACAAGGCCTTGGGATGTCTGCGTAAGTAAATTAACGTGTTTGCTTGATATCTCCATCTCACCCTTTCCTTATCCTTAAGGCTGGCATCGTTATTGCGCAAGAAGCTGGTGGTGCAGTAGTTGGGTCCCATGCAGCCTTGGCTGCTGCGATGTCTGCTGGCTCAAGTATTGATCCTTTCAAGGTCACACCGGAGGTCTTGACAGGCCGTAAGTATTTGGTTATCCGTGCTATCCCGGACACACCCAACGAAACGGGTAGAGAGGCCCAGTTGCGGATCGCTAGGGATTTCTATCAGACTGTAGAAGACATCGATCCAAAGTAGAGTTATCCACAGAGAGCCATTCAGAAGTCCATAAATCTGATATTAGGATACAATAATGATTCAATCCGCTTCAAGTTGATGGACGTCCCTGACTCGACTTTTCTCAGTAACCGAAAACTTCTTACAATCCTGAAGAACACTAGCAAATTGACAATACCGTAGTAGTACCAAGGACGGGACGCCCCGCTGCCTGTCGGGTGAGCAAGCAGCGTTACACAGCAAATACAAACTAAAAGGTGGTCTGATGAGTGATAACAGCAAAAATCCTCATACCAGGAGAGAGGACAGGACAACTGGAGGAGCACGGCGATTCCCAGAAGCGGTAGACATCATAGTGGAACTGTATGTAAATGCCTAACCACCAAACGTGATCTATCAAAGGTCTTTTAGGGCTGCGGCTTTCAGCGCTCAGCGCTCAGGTACCTCACCGACTTTTGCATTTTTAGCACACCGGTCTCAGTAAGTGCATTGGCCACGAGATGCATTGATAAATTTAGTGTAGTAGAGCGCAGATCGACCAGTACGGTACGATAATATTCACATGTGCTACCCAGCCTGAGAACAATTTTTCGTAAAATAAAAATATCCAATAGAGTATTCACTAGATGCGATACTGATATTTTGTGCTTGCAGATGCGCCACAAAACTGAATGGCTGAAGAACAAACTGCATAGCGAAGAAGAGTGACGACTGGAAAAATCTGAAACTCGAGCTCGAGCAAAAAGTGAAACAGCGCTATTACATAGCTTCCAACCACAACACCTTCCTGAATTGGAACCCTCTCATCACCGTGGGTATACGTATGTCAAGGGTCTTTGACCTGACAACCGTCACATCACCTTGCCGCATAATTGTTACTGACTCATCTTATCTTCCTCTCATACTTCTTGTCAAAGACTTTGCCCTAGGCTTCGGTACTCTGGAGTCTGAAGATGCGATCACCATCTCTGTCACACGGATGTCTGAATTCCCTTCAACGATCGACGGGGCTTTGCCAATCCTATTCTGGGACCAAGTCAGCGCCCAAGTTGTTGATCTGGCAGGCTGTGGGTTTGTACGCTTGATATAGCTCTTTCGCCGGAGGCTAGATATAGGAGTAAGTCGTGGAAACCCTAAACGACCGCGGCAAAGCCTCAAACTGGAACATATTCCGTGTGACCCGCATGGCACACTCTCCCAAGCTCACTCCTAGTTGCTCTCGCCATTCCACAACCTTTCCTTCTGCCCTCATCACAGATACCTCCTTCCTTTGAGCGTACAAAGTCATGAATGATCACCTGGACCTGCAGCGCAGGCAACAGAATGGAGCCACCACAACTTCAGCTTCAGTTTCAGCTACAGTTTCAGCTTCAGTCTCAGCTTCAGGTTCTGCGTCAGGTTCTGTGTCGGCGTCCACGAATGGAACTTCTAGCCCTTATCCATCCATCCCGCTGGGAGCTGCTGCTGGCGCAGTCACTCTAACCATGCCGCCCATCCAATCCACTTCCTTCTACAAAATTGCCCCCAGCCAATCCATCACATTTGGTTGGAACTTTACCGGCCTCTATGTCACACCCACCGCCATCACCGTCGCAGCGGTAGGTGCTAACGGGAACACCTACCCCGTAGGCCCAACCGATGGTGTCATCCCCGGCAATGCACAGAGCGTCGTGTGGTATCCGTATGGCTACCAGACCTCAAACCCTAGCCTCCCATTGGCTCAGGCAAGCTACACGCTTCATATCTGGGGCGATGGCGGCCCTAGCGCAGCTCCCACACCCGGTTTTCTAGCGCCATACAGCGGGACCGTGTTCGCTCTGTACACCCCACAGGCATACACGCCGTTGACAAGTGGTAAGCCTGCATTCGCCTGTGCGTATTATTGATCCGATCATTGAACCACATTTAGGGTGGCAATGTGCTGGTTGCTCTGGAGCGTTGTCTCAGCTCAAAATAGACTCTGCTCTTCCCGGCGTTGTCGCGATGATCGTTATAATGCTGCTCTCTGGGTTCACCACTCTTCGGCGGGTTTTAGATTGATCATTTGTTACCCTAGGTTTGGATTGTGCGGAACTGCATAAGACGGTCACACTAGAGTTGTATTAGCGGATTATTATTTGTGGAATATGATTGGACTGGACATTTGCATATGTAGGTTACTTAATGTTCACCATACGGACTATGATATCAGGTTATGTGTTGCAGGACTACGCTCGTACAATTTGTATCGGCACTCTTTGAAGACGCTTTTAATGACATCTCCACATAGCTGTGTAGTACGCTCGTTATGTCATTTACCCTCTCTTGTTGTTCACCCTTTCGTCGCTCAATGGCCGCGATGTACTGTCCAAACTCCATTTGTGGGCTGGAAGATCTGTATGTCCACGTTCAAGCAATGGTAAGTCAACCAAGATTAACCGGTCTCATCGAGTCCTCCTTTTTTTATTCAATGTTCGTGCTCAGGCATGAAAAGCCGAATCACAATTGAAGCGCCCCTGCGATCGACAATTTATTTACAGCGAGAGCCGGCGCCTTCACGTTCCATAGTATTATGTACCCCCCCGATTATGGTTGGCGTTAAGCACTGTGCTACGTCCTGCTCGGCAGTTGCGCCAACCGATTGGATTCAGATCTTGAAGAAGAAACATTTCATACAGCTATCGTACGAGATTCATCAGTTGTGTTGAAGAGGCTGAAGTGAGGAAGATGACTCCCTCTAGACCCACTGACTCTCTTCCTTGCAAGCGGACATTCATGACGCTCTGCATCCTGCCAACTTCAAGTTGTATGACACTAGGCTCAATGGGGGCCCGCGTCGGAAAGCTACGACGTATCCTTCCGTGCCCGACAAGATGGATGCCTTGATGTACTTTTATCATGATCGGAGCAAGTACTATTGCATTTTCGACATTCAGAACAGAACGATCGATGTGGGCGGGCAGTGGTATTTTTGGGTTCACCAGCATCTCTTCCAATGTTCCAATATTATCCAAGGTATCGCGAAGACATCCAATACGAGCGCTGGTGAAAACAGGCGCTAGTTAGTCCTTATGGCGGCGGCCCGCCATAGCCTTCAAAGAACTTCTGAATCACAAATTGAAGCGACCGCGCGATCGACAATCATGATGGTTTACAGCGAGAGTTGGCCTTTTCCCATTACATAGGTACTCCCCCGATTTTGGTTCGGCCGCCTGGAGTACGGCACTGTGCTGCGTCTTGCTCAGCAGCTTCGCCAACCGATTGGACTCAGACCTTGAATTGAATAAGCATTTCATCTTACGAGATTCGTCAGCGGTGTTGAAGAGGCTGAAGCGAGGAAGATAATCTCTTCCTCTATCACGTATCGTTTCCCTAGTCCAAGTCCTGTGGAAGCCTGCCACCAAATAGAAGTTCTACTGCAAGTCCCGAATCTGACGACAACTTTCTGCTATCTAAAGTTTCTACCCGTCATCAGGATCTATATCTAAAGGTCATGGATGATCGAGCAAGGATAATGTACCTCCCAGACACCATGACCAACTGGCCCTGGCCTCGCAGTATCAATCCTCATTTCGAAGCTGTGAAACTTGAAGTCGATGCTTCATTTCGTGATTTCAAGGCTCTGAGTCCTAAGTCACAGGAGGCATTTGATAAATGTGATTCTGGTACGATCTACACCACCGTATTTCCTTCGGTTCTGAAGATGGTTGACAAAAATTCTGTTTTTGTAGCCCGCCTGGCAGCTCTGGCTTTCCCCAATGCACCAAGAGGTTCGTATTTTATCCTTGGCATAACATGCACCACCTACCACTCATGTCATTTGTGTAACATAGAGCATCTGCGAATTGGATGTGATCTGATGAATGTCTATTTCATCGTGGACGAGTACACCGATATTGAGAATGCAGCAGTCACCAAAGAAATGGTGGATATCGTACTCGACGCCCTCCACAATCCTCATAAAGTACGACCAGAAGGTGAATGCATCCTCGGTGAGATCGTACGACAGTAGGTACTCCCAGTTGTTTGACGATGCATCTGAATCCCATGGCGTTGTATCCAGATTTTGGGCACGTGCAATCCAGTCCGCAAGTCCGCCTTCTCAGCGTCACTTCCTTGACAATTATGCTGCATACCTTCGTGCAGTAGTTGTCGAGGCCCAGGACCGCGACGAAGCTCATTGCCGCAGGATCGATGACTATCTCAAGCTTCGGCGGGATACTGTTGCGGCAAAGCCTGCTTTCGCAATATACGAAATGGGAATGAATCTTCCTGACGAAGTGTTGAACCACCCTGTCATCGTGGAACTGGCTGAATGCATCACAGATCTGATGCTGATTGACAATGTAAGGGCTTACTAAAGACGTAGAATGCACTGCTAATGACGTTTGCAGGACATGACCTCGTACAACAGAGAACAAGCAACCGGCGACGAAAACCATAATTTAATCACTGTTGTCATGTTCGAACATGACCTCGACCTGAACAGTGCAATATCCTGGGCAGCACGTTATCACAATGACGTCGAGAAAAAGTTTATTGACGGTCTTGCGAAGGTCCCTTTATGGGGACCTTCCACCGACGTCCTGGTCAAGGAATATCTTGATGGAATAGCAAACTGGGCTCGAGCAATCCATTGTTGGAGTTACGAGAGTCAAAGGTCACAATATTTTTTCAGAAGTACGAACTGTCGCTTACCTTGGTACTTGAATGGAATTACAGATACTTCGGCACCCGGGGACTAGAGATACAGCAAACTAGGCTTGTACCATTATTGCCAAAGATCATCCGTCAAGCCGCGTCTGCGGAGGCAAAGGTCAATATTGCTGATTTAACCTTGATATTAGAGTAGACATCAGCCTGAGAATGGTAGGCTCGAGGCCAGGCAGGCTTGGGGAATAATGACCTGAATCGTGCAAGACGTAGATAGTAAACTATGCTGCGATATGACCACTAGTAATACTCAGTGCAGTGTCTCTATCTGGATTTTTTACTACATGCTCCATCCGAAGTTCCGACGCACATTGTACACCTAGGATTTTTCTCCGTCAACTCACTCGTAAGTATTCAAGTACTGACTCGCCGTCGTCTCTCATAGTACCGACTAGGAGATGTTGTGCTAAACTTTTGCCAACTCAAAACAAAAACGCTTCCTGACTAGTATCATGCGCGCATGACGCCAGTCAAAAATGCTGACGCCACCTGCCGCTAGACTCGTAATCAAACTCAGTGCCTGCGTTCGTGTTTTGAGATGTTGAGATTTTTTGTCGCAGGCAGACTTGGTAGCATAGCAGGTCCCAGGGGAAGCGCGGAGTTCGAAAGTTTGCAGTTGCCGATCGCGCTGGTGAGGGCCATTGGTGGTCACGGACATGGCATTCTAGTCTAAGGGTCCCTGCTGAATCTCCAGATGGACGAGTGCCCCCGATGTCGGGCATAAGCCCCCCGTTGGTCCACCGTCCCCCCGGCCGTTTCAGGTGTGCCATCTGGTAAGGTGATTTTTCATGTGTGTGAGACATAGTGGTGGTACGAGCACCACGCAAGGCGGGAACACTCACTCCTTAGATCACGTCGTCCCACCTGGGACGAGAGCTGCATCGAGGCTGCGCTTGTCTCAGTAAACAGCGTTTTTGGTGGTATAGGTGGACGAGTCATCTTCTAGTATGCTTCTCAGTTTTAGGCTAACTTTCAGTTTGGTATATCTGAGGCAACCTCTATGCTCTCTATCCCAAATAAACAACCTTCTCCCCTGCCATCGACTTCAACCAGGCCTGTTCAAAAATAATACCTACTCTAACCCGCTCCAACCTTTCGCCAGCAGGGGCGCATTCTCGGCGATCAGTTGTTGTGAGTCGATGTCTCCTTTTGGTGCCACGTATGGGACGTTCGTGGTAAAGTCGACGTCTTCTTCGATGATTCTCTCTTGCCATTCCACATATTGGCGAACAGGCTGACCATCATCGTCTACGACGTACCACTGTTCAACCAGCGACTGATTAATCTCGCTAGTATTATTACCGATCCGACCCGAATTTATATGGACAAACACGTAGGCACTGGCATATCTAGCAGCGCCTCGCCATGCAGCCCATGACCAGGATGGCCATGGCCCACTCATACCCGTGGGTACCCGCTTCGAATGATGTGCATTGGCTGTGGGCTGCCACAATAGCCCTTCTTCAAGATTCCTCCCAAGGGGCATCCCGAATTTGAATTCTTTACTAAAGTCACCATCAGTTTTCTTAACACCCTTTGTCATGGCTTCCAAGAGTGCTGCCACTGCGTCCACGATGTCGGACTCCATGGTGAGACTCCGCTGCGTATACTCTTTGATGACTTGAATGTAGAGATCCATGTATGAGTCGCGTCTCCCATACATCGGGGCACTCGAGCGAAGGACTTGACCAATGCCAGTTGTCGCCAGCGAGTACATAGTTGAGGAATTGGACGGCTCGGTCACTATATCTTCGCTACACACGTCCAGCCTGCACTCGAAGAGCACTTGATGGGCGGTGAAGAAGATACGACGTCGCGAGAGCATAACCTCTTGATATGTCCACCCGCGTTCATTCCATACGGAACTGGCGACGGCCTCGTTGGGGACTGGGAGCGGGACTGTGAGGTGAAGGCCCTGGATTTTAGCTATGTGCTGTTTGGGATCTCGCGTACCTGGGAGGACGCCAGGGAGAGGATCTCGCGCGGATGTGCAATAAAATTGTGAATGCAGAGCTGCTATAGATGAACTCCATCAAGCCAATCTGCACTGCCTTGTCCTTATAGTCATCTTGGACAATGCACAGCGCATCGATCCACAAGTACCGCTCGCCGAGCTGACGGACGAGTTGAATGGTATCTGAAATTGTCCCTGGCAGCGCGGATGCGTCCAAGCCACCTGGCACGCTACGTTGTTTGATATTGGCCTGTGTCGTCCAGTACCCTTCTCCTGGGCCTCCCCAGACGTAGCTAAGAGTAACGTAACGGCATGCAGGCGGAGCCGAAATTATAGCCATGCGAGTTACATCCACAACTCTTACGGTATTTGGAAGAACCTCTCCAGGAACCCTCCAAAACGCCGTCTCACAACGCTCTCCATGCTTTTTTTCACAGGTGTGGATCCATCTTTTCAACAGGTCGACGTCTACGGTCTGACCAACTCTCCGACCATGAAACTGCTTCATCCTCCCAACCTTGGAAGCATCCTCTTCCAGGAGGCGGATTTCCAGCGTCCGAGTCAATGGTGACTGCGGCATAGTCGCGGAGATATACATATTCCGCGGTCCGGTAGAAGTTTTGATATACAGGTGATGACATATATCTTTGGGCAAGGTGTCAGTTAGATCGGCCCCGCAGGTCTCTCCAAACAATGACCCGGACGCCTCCACATACAATGAGCAGGGCCTTCCGTCAATGTTGATACCAGGCTGCTTATCTAGTTGCCACGTACGGCGGATGTGGGTGGCTATGAGGCGACAAAGTCCACATTGATCCTGCTTGTTAAAGACGTCTGTGAGATGACCGAGGAGGACAGAATGTTCCTCCTTGATGCCTTCGCGCAGCATGGCACAGAGATCGAGGGCTGAACACGTTGAGCAGAGGGGCTCGTCATCCTCAATGTCGGTGGGCGTGATAATTTGAGTAGGAGTACTGGTTGCTGTTTGGCTAGCCGTTGTGGTTCCTCGTCCAACAGAGGACGACATAACCGGACTTCCAACGTCGACATGCATAGCGAAGCTATCTACGTTAGAGATCAGGGGGGATATCTGTGACAGATTTAATGGTGAGTTACGGTCGCCAGCTGTGAAGTTATAAGTAGACGTAGGATGCGATAGAGTTCCAGGCTGGTTAGGCTGAGCAAGACGAATAGGCCCCATCTGGCATGGGAACAGGTTATTTGGTGATACTACTTCAGGCATTGCAGCAATTTGTTTACTAGCAGGTGACATAGATGAACTTCCGGCGTTTGCATGCGTAGCGAAGCCATCTATAGAGCTCTGGCGTGAAGGTTGTATCTGACTGAATGAAGCGTGATGGTCGTTGGCTGCGGGGTTGCCAGCAGACAAATTGATCAGGTGTGAGTGTGTTCCAGGATGAACTGGTGGAGCGAGCCCAACAGGGAGGTTCTGGTGCTGGAATGTGTCCGGAGACACTGTTTGGCCATCTATGGAAGTCATTACTCTGCTAGCAGGTAAAATAGTCGCAGTGACGCTGTCTATGTGAGAGATCTGGCGTTCAGGAGAAGATGTGACGTCTGAAGAGTGAGCTGCCTTTCGTTTATATCGTATGCCAAGGGTGATCAACAAAACCAGGAATACCACACCGCTAATTGCATCGCCAACGGTGATAGCGACAACAGAGGCATTACTGCCTGATGTTCTTTGGCTTGACGTCTGCAAGGAAGCAGACGCAGTTGATGGTGGCGAGTTATCACACTGAACGCGCGCACTGCGGACAGAGAAGAAGTGATACATGTAAACAAGCGAAGGAGAGATGGCTTCAGTATGCGCGAGAATAGAACGAAGTGACGTGCCATACAGTACGGTGCAGGAATGGAGGATTGATCGAGAGGACTCACTGGCAGGGGTGAGAAGAATACCGTGACCGGTCTTAAACTTAAGTGCTTTTATGTAATACTAGCCTGGTGAGAATATGTGACCATGTCCACCGACAGACGCGGTACAAAGCTCAGATATTATTGACAGCTTGATCGATCTGATCAGTGCATCGCAAGATGAGTTGGCGAAACCTGGTTGGTGGTAAAACACTACCCGTGCAAGCTAACCATTTTTGATTGAACTCTAAGATAGCAAATGTTATTCAGTTGAACATTGTTTTGCAAATCAAGTGAGATGTGTTGTTGGGATATTTCGATCGAACGTACTCGTCTAAGCCTCACGTAGGACATGAGGTACCTAGCTTATATACACGCTACCTATATTCGTCTACCAAGTGTCTAGTTTAAAACCCACACACCCGTAATCGTCATCTATGTCGCGTTTCGTTCTACATGTCTCTCCGGTGGGATAGAAATCTCATCCATCACTGGGTTGACAGACGTTTCACAAATTCTACCAATGCTCTGGACGACGATATTAGACGAATGCATTTTCTAAACCCTATCACTTACCGAACAGGGCGCCCAGTCATTCCCTTCTCTTGGTATGGGATCGGACGCGTGAACTGCAATGAAGTGATCAGCACTCAGAATTGACATTGAACACAGAACAATAAAGGAAGCCTCGAGAACAATGTAAACATATCGTTCAGTCCAAACTGGAGTGCACGGCACGCATTATCCGCCAAACTTTAATAAGCAAGATAGTCTTACCTCCATTGTTCCAGCAATATCAATATGGGCCCAATGAACAGAGGGTTCATTGCCATCCTTTGCCTCGATACCGTCTACAAACGCTTTGAGGAATAGCGCAGCTGTGCATGCGCCTCCTGGTTTCCCGCCAGTCTAAAAGAAAAAAAATGACGTCAAGTCTAAGCACCGCAGGTATCAATATAGGTAACCGACATTGCACAAGTCAGCGTTAGATGAATAGATTTGTGGGCCATAATCTTCGTCGAGGGGCATGCGCCAGAAGCGATCATATTCGCTCTCCCCAGCAGCACTCAGCCGGCTCCAAAGGGTATCGGAGGTCTAATGAGACAATTTATTTAACCATATTTCGGTCGTCAGCCACCATGATGACATACCGTGAAGACACCAGAGTATATCTCGCCCAGCGCGATATCCATAGCTCTAACAAGCGCAAGCACATAAACATAAGATTAGAGGGTGTTTGAGAGCTACACACGAGGTGAGAGTGGCGAGGTCAATGACTGTATGCGGCTTAAACTCGGTCGATGCATAGTATAACGCGTCTTAGAGTCATGAGTTCCCAGGACGTCGTCGAAAATTAAGCGTACACACCAGCCAGAACCAGGCGACCTTCAGCATCCGTGTTGTCTACCTCAACAGATTTCCCGTTCATAGCGTAGATTCTGTCAGATGGTCAGTCTACAAATAAATAAATGTGTGCTAGAACTCACATGTCGCCTGGCTTAGTAGCTTTTGGACCGGGCAAATTCTCACAAAGTGGAGTGACGGCAACAACGTTGATGCTGTATATTAGTCGATAAGAGTCAATTTGGATCAAGTGAAAAACAACGCACGGGAGTTTGAGCTGAGCGATGGCGAGTAAAGTTGATACGACAGTAGCTGCCCCACCTGCGGTTCGAAGTTAGTATGACCGCCTCCAAATTCATGGATCCAGCAAATTTTACCCATGTCACCGCGCATGAGCTTCATGTCCTGCATTCATTGATATTGTGAGTTCTTACAAAGACCTTCAAATCGAGAAGAGATAGCCTTACTGCTGATTGTTTCAGACTGATTCCTCCGCTGTCGAAAGTAATGCCCTTGCCCACGAAAGCAAGAGGTTGAGCGTCCTTTGAAGGGGCACCCTTGTAATGACTTTTAGACAACACGAAATTGCCAATGATGAATAAATACTGCAAAGCAAGAATGTATGAAGTGTGCTTACATCTCAAGGAATTTGGCTGGCTGGTCAGTCCCTTGAGTTACGGATAGGAATGTACGCTAAATGAGGATACGTCAGCATCGGGCATGCACTGAGGATAGTAATTATACCATGCCCTTTTCGGCCGCCCAGGCTATTGAGACATTAGTTAGTACATATATGAAAAGGAATTCGAAAGCTAAAGTGTCTGACCTTCATCACGAACGATAATCTCCACATTAGGAACACCACTAAATTCTAGTTGAACACGCTTGCAGAATGCAGTCGGAGTCATCATATTCGCCGGCAGTTCCATGAGCTATGGAGCTTGGTTATATTCACGCAGGTAGACCAGAAAACGATGAACTCACCGTCCTCGCAAGGTTCTGCGCATTCGCATAGATGACGCCAGAATCCCAGTCTGCAGAGCTAATACCCGTGGATATCGCAAGCTTCTTCGGCACACCTTCAGTGCCCCGAGGGTCGAACCTCGATGGAGGTGATGTTTTGAGCGTGAAGTCGTATAGCGCCAAGTGCGCAGCGACGGCTTGGGGAGCTATGAGATAAGGCAATTTGTAGCTGATATTAGATCTTACCAGCAGCATGAGGATCTGTAGACGCATCGATGACGGCCTCAGAAACACCATCTCCAAGAGCCTTGACGCTCTTGACACCGCTGCCAACAGCTTTGCGGACGATTTCTCGTCTTGCATCACCAGCTTTGGAGTCAAAGCCATCACCAAGAGATATAAGTGCAGTTACATCTTGCCCGGGAGTTCCATAGAAGATATGTGACGTGCCGACCTTTGCAGGTTTCTGCGCCTGGGGAAGTGAAGCCCACATGGATGCTGGATCGACGCCCGGAGCAGCATTTCCTCCAGGATTCTTTGGGTCAACGGGCACGACATAGGCTTTCGACGACATTGTTCGCAGCAGGACTGATGATCGATGGATTGCTCTTCTGACGAGCGTGTGCAACGCCATTTGGATCTTAACCTGGGCGTCGGAATCCGGAAAAACAATTCCGCTAGGTCCTAACAAGCGTACAGATATATTTGCCACTCGTGCTTCAGTAATCTTGATTATGTAATGTCACGCTTTTTTTGGAGGCGTTGCCCACAGTGTTTGAAGGGCCAATGGCGCGCCAGGCAATCTCCACCAGCTAGCCAATGGCTTTTATATGATATACGTCGCATCCTCTCACGGACTGAACGTCTGAGATACGCATAAAGTTCTGCCTCATTTCTCTGTATTTAAACGCTCAGAAGCAGGATCACCAGTCTCGCAGCGTGGCATTATGTCGATAGAAGCAGTACTGGGCTGAGCATGATCACATTTCGTGTCGTTGAAAATGGCCAAAAATTTGGCTGACCCAACATTGTGTGGGAAGATTCAAACGACACCGGTTTTAGGGGTGACTTGACCTTTTGAATCCATTCCGGAATTTCCCGCACTGTTTGGCGCAAAAAAATTAGCCGAGTTTGTTTGTCCGCAACTGCAGGCAAAATCCAAACACGTGACGACATACATGTCACGCGTCCATTGTCTTCTGAAGTTCCCAGCGTTTGGGCCAGCGCTTGTACAACGTGTGGTAGCACGGTGTAGCCTCGTTATCTTGCCACAAGCTGTGGCATTGTCGAGGGTGGATTAAGCGATTATATAAAATCCTACATAATTTTGCAACCCATGCTCCCTTTCAATCGCACCCCGACCCCCGACCTTAGTGCCCTGGAACCTGGATGTGCCCTGCAGCTGCAGCTGTTCCTCGATCTCGTATTGGAGGTGCCAGCTACGATGCATTTACAGTCACTGTTGCTAATAGTTCCACAGAGACTGACAGTGGCACCCGCGCGAAGCGCACCTTGAAACGGTGCACGAAAGAAGATGATGCTGCCGATGGGACACGGTTTTCTTCGGAATTCATGAGCGATGTTGAATTCGAGTCGTTCACCGAAAGTCCAGAGACATTTGCACCTACATCGCTTGAAGATACACTTCGTTTTCTTCGAACCGTTCGTCGACATTTGGGCCCACTTGCGAGTCCTGTTCCTCGTAACGCATCTTCTCAAAATGCAGACAAGACCCACACAGGGTCTCCGACCAAGTCACATTCGAGGAAATTTGGACCTCGCAAACGAACACAGTCAGGTCTTGTAGAATCGGAGCCCTTACATATTTCAACCTCAAAGAAAAGCCCTAAGGGGTCGCAAGGGTCTGAGCCCCTTCATGTCTCATCTCAAAATATCTCCACACCTCTGTCACAAATCAATGCATCCCGGCAGTATGCCATAGAAGATCTCAACATGCAAATCCGCTGCTATGAACAACATATCACAACATGGGACGCGCCCGACCAGTAAGTTAACACGTTAACAGTCTGTCATACCTATGCTCAATGCGTTCAATCCACAGCACATTCTTCATCTTCCCAGCGCAACTTCTCGTTACATGTACCTCAAAACGTGATTTCGACCCCCTTGTAGTTCCGGACGTCAGTATCGTCGATATCGTCTGCACAACGATGGCAATGGGTGGCCCCCACAACCTCCACCGCCCGTTGTCGTTCTCGACATTTTTTGATGGCGCCATAATTCGTCATGTGAATGATGAGCCTAAATGTCACCTGACGCAAGGGATTCATGTTGAGGGGGTCTCCCCGGAGTCATGGTCCTCTACTATGAATGAGGATGGTCACTTCGGGTGGTACATGCGCTTCTGGATTCCAATCCCGTTCGTCCTCTTTCAGCGAGCAGAGACGAGGAGTTTCAAGATAGCTGTCAGGGTACATGTTTATGGAGCGGAAGATCAAGAAGGGAATTTAACCGCTTCAAGTGATTTCACGTTGACGAGGTTGCTGAGGGGTTTGGCGATGTAAATAGATTACCTTGTGCTGACGAACTGCAGCATGAAGATGGCCTATTAGATAGTATCAACGCACGTATAAAGATGACCACCAGACTGCGTCCAAATATTCATTAACTTATTATTCACCCTAAAAATTACCGTGACGGTCAGGCGCACCCTCTCGTGGATAGCAAAACAATAATAATTGCAAGCTATGTAGATCGCCTTCATGTAGTATGCGATGAGAAACGAGATCTCCATCAGTGAGTTCAACCAGGTTGACAAGTCAGAAATCAACTTGGCTGCCCGCACACCCGGTCGATCCCTGTCTTACTTGCTGCACTTTGAGGTGGTCTAGTGAAAAGGTATGATGTGGCATTGATGAGGATGATGCAAGGTAACTGTAAGTTGCATCTCGAGTGCGTCAAATCATTTTGCAGCTCAGTAAGACATCAGCTATTATGTAATAAAGGCCCGGCCCGGGTCCGATCAGTGGATCCTTCTTCAAGTTCGGTTGCCTTCCGGTTTCAACAGTTATTCCAACCTGTTCCGGTCGTAATACATTTACATCCTTGGAGGAAAGAACCCTACAGATTACTCTAATCTTCAAGAAGGCACAAAGACCGGTGTCGGATGTTGCGCTAACCTGTGACCGCAGTGTAAGGTAGCGGCGGTTTGGGGATTAGGGAACGTCCATTTGCTCAAACCCTCAAAGCCTTTCAAAGTGGTGGATGAGTCTCATCATTTTGCGGCGTCTTCCGCGCCCTGACTATGTACGTACGGGGCGGGAAAAAACAAATTATCATGGATAGGCTGATCACAACTTGCGGGGAGTGTGAGTAGCACGTCCTGCAATTTATGATTCGTCACATGCATGCCATGTCATGATTCCTGTCCGGGCTCCAGGCTATGTCAGCCCAAGCGACAGACAATTGACCGACGTGCGCATTCAAATTTTACTTTTGAAAAACTTATTATTCTCTGCCAGAATGGTTCACAGCTCAGCTCTCAACAAAAATCCAACTTACTCACAGGGTGAGGATCACGACGATGCTTCGCTCATTTTCTGTTCTTCTCGCATATGTTGCGATTGCAGGTGCATGGTCAACGTTCGTCGTCCCGCACACCGAAAATGCAGACGACACGCCTGCTCTGATGGCAGCCGTGTCTAGCTATGCGTCCGACGCGTCCATTGTTTTTGAGGCTGGCACCACCTACAATGTGTGGTCTCCGATCAAATTCCCGCATTTCACGAACGTCGAAGTGGTGATCAGCGGGAACATATCCTATCCGGCGAGCATCAAGACTGTCCAGGGGTATGTTGCTGCCTCTGTGAGTGCAGATCAGTCATCATTTTTATGCAGAATCTGATACGAAGGCTGATAGGATTACCCAGGTGCATGGTGAGTAACTAAGATGTTTCAGCGGCTCTTGCCTGACATTTTCCATCAGGTTTGCGTTCACCGGAGGAAAAAACGTCACACTCCGCGGCAATACTGACCCTAACTGGGGCTGGGTTGATGGGCATGGCCAACAGGTGAGAGTCTCATGCCTCAGATTCACTCTGGTTGTGATATAGCGGATTATTCAGTGGTGGGATGCCAAGCAGCAGACGAACAGGCCTCATGGCTGGAAGTTTGAAAGCATTACGAACGGCGTGATCAGGGATATGAAGATTTACAAGGTCCAGTTCCAAATATACTTCTCTTCTGACAGAATTTGATCGTCATTTGCAGCCTATCGCATGGAATTTCGCGACTTCCAAGTCAGATAATGTACACATCTTCAGCAATACCATTCTTGCTAGCTCCGATAGCTCTGTGAGTCTGTCCATAATCGAATCCTATGATATGTCCTTGTTTACACTTGCGAATAGTCATTCCCATTCAACACGTACGCTACCGAGTTTATGATTCGCTTCTGCTTAACCACAACATACACAGTGATGGTTTTTCAGCGGGAGGTACCAATATGCTTTTTGAAAATAATCACGTTGTCAATGGAGACGATTGTTTGACTGTTGCTAGTGGTGCGAAGAACGTCACATGGACGTTCGTCGGGTTCTCTCAGTGCAATAACTTGTTGATACTATTTCTGGCTATAGTTCTGGCTACTGCGAGGGATCGCACGGTCTGTCGGTTGGTTCACTCGGCGAGGGTGGTAGTGTGGCATCTGTAGAGGATATCCTATTCGAGGACACAGTCATGGCGAGTTTCCTGGCGATAATTCTTCTTTATCTGACATGCTACCTGCCGTATAGAATCACACTCTTTATGCTGCTCGTTTCAAGAGCTGGACTGGCGGAAATGGTGCTGCAGTCAAGTCCGTCTTTTCGAAGTCCTCGGCGGTTGTGCCCTGATGATACGTTTTTAGTATAACATGGAGAGGTATTAAGTTCATCGATGTCATGTTCCCCATCTACGTGACCCAAAAGTATGTCCCTGCAAGCATTTCCCGTTCGCTTCGTCCTAACTTTGTACATTCCTCAAAGCTACTGGGATCAAAGTGTAAGCTCATCATTGCCCTTACTTATAAACAGATCTCTCCTAATGGGATGTACAATAGGACGGACCGCGACCGACCTCCTCGTCCACTGACGAGACTCACGTCGAGAACTTCTTGTTCGAAAACTTTACTGGCGTGATTAACGAGTGCGTCACGTCTTCCTCCATCGCCTTTACGTACTAATATGTGCCATAGTACGCCCGGATACGTCGAAGGCTCATGCATCACTGACCCTTGCTGGTGACTATTACCTTGTTATTTTCTGAAGCTTTAACTGAGACATCACCAGGTACTACGTGTCTGGTGCAACTGGCAAGGAAGTCGTCATTTTAGACTTGTATCCCGGCACCGGTTCGTCTTCATGCATATCTCATCACGGTCAACCGCCCATGACTTGATTTTCACAGCGACAGGCATTGTTGCCAAGGACCTCTCTGCGAGCACCCTTAGTGGTGCACCCATTGCTGCGATGTGCAATTCTTCTGTGGTACGTGCAGCTTTGTGCATGTGGTCGAAAGGGCGTGCTGACACCTGTACATAGATCTCGACTGACGTTGGGTTTAAGTGCTGGGATGGTGCATATATCCCTACGTGATATCGGCCATAACATAGCGCATGCGTTTTATCACCGGGCGGAGCATTGACACCGCCTTGAATCAATGGAACCGAGCTGAGTCCATGATTTACTTTCCGGTCAGCTACATACATAGTTGGCATGAACCTTGAAGCTGAACGAACTCAATGTTCCCTTGTGAGAAAGATCAATCCATAAATCACATCAGATCGTCACATTGTGTAGATCTTGAGCCATCATAAAACGTGTTACGTCATCCAGTACTCAAGATACGCCACTCGAGTTTTCACACCATCGCCGAACCTGGTTGAGCTCAAAAACATACCAACTCAGCCGATGTACTGTGGTAGGAAGCACATGCATTTAACACTGCTCTACAACAATTTTTATCTATGGAAACGTGGGATACACCCCGCCAAGTTCAATATATAAGATCAAACACGAAAAAAATGGTTGAGCAGGGTCAAGGGCATTCGATCGTACACACTACGCGCGGAAGGCTTATCATAGTAGGGAACGCAGAGAAACAATACAGCAAACGAAGAAAAATTGACATATGATGGTGGAGCTAGTGGAAATTAAGACCTCTCGCCTCTCAGACGGCGAGCAAGGGCAAGGTCTTTGGGTTGAATAGTCACACCTGGTACACCAAGCTGAGTCAGCATTGTGGAGCACAGGAGAAGACGGATGACTCACGCTTAGCGTGGATGGCAGCCAAGTTAGTGTCCTCGAAGAGAGATACGAGGTAAGCCTCAGCAGCCTCCTGGAGAGCCATAACAGCAGAGGATTGGAAGCGCAGGTCGGTCTAGTGGAGAACGACATGTTAGCCACCGCAGCGCCAGATAGTCGTGGCACATACCTTGAAGTCCTGTGCGATTTCACGAACGAGCCTTTGGAAAGGGAGCTTCCTGATCAAAAGCTCGGTAGACTTCTGGTACCTCCTAATCTCACGGAGGGCGACAGTACCGGGGCGGAAACGATGAGGCTTCTTCACACCACCAGTGGCGGCCTGTGGTAGAACAATGCAAAAACACGACATTAAGCATGAAGATGCAAGATTGCGAGAGACAAATACATACGGCTGCGGCTGTCTTCCTGGCAGCCTTGGTTGCGAGTTGCTTACGGGGGGCCTTGCCTAGAAGAGGGGAATGGTGTCACAACGTGGGTGAAAAACGAGAACCGATAAGGTCGCACCTCCAGTGGACTTGCGAGCGGTTTGCTGGAAAGACAATAAGCATGATGTGCTGTATAATACCTTTCTAGAAACACACCTTGGTACGGGCCATTACGACGGTGTGTTAGTGTTGAAGGAGACGGAAAGTGTTGTCGACGTCGATACGGCGGTGACGGAGGTTGTGAACGAAGACAAGCGAGGAAGGCCGTTTGTTGAATGGCATCTGCGTCATTCCCACGCCTCCTTTTCAGATTCCGCTATGTAGTATGCACTGACCGCATCCGAACTTTATTCTGAACATTCCGTCGCATCCCCCTTGACCAAACGCCGCTACGTGCATCCTTCTGTCAGGAGTCCTTGGAGTCGTCTGATTCCTTGTGGAGATCACTGCAAAGCCCATGCAAGAATACTGTCTCTGTCGCGATTCTAGATAGAGGCAGTATTCTTGCATGGGCATTCTTGGAACCAAGCGGACAGGCATGAGAGAACTATCAATACTTGAACTTTGTTCTTGAGCGGACATGTCTAAGGATGAGACATAATGCATAACCAGTGACTATCAATCTCAACCTACCACTGGGTTAACGCTGTCGTCAATAGAGCGCATTGCAACATCTCGGACGACCCTACCTGTCTGCAGTAGAACCCTGGACTTCAACCCTTAGGCCTCAGTCTTGGAGTTCCCGCCCGCAGTGTAGCTAATACCTGACCGCTCAAGCTGTATCACCCGAGATAAAATGATTTCTCAGCGATCCCAATCGTGTCAAAGGAGAGAGTGTAACATTAAAAAGAGGCTAGTACTCATACTCTCCAGGGATGAATGCGCGTACTGATGCGGTCAAGTTCAGATCATATCAAATTCTAACGTTCGCTAGCACGTTCGTAAAGTCTTGATATCAGGGTACAGTACACATGGTCATGCTCTACCTAAATACAATGCCATATGTATCCACTACATGGTATAAAGTTAAGGGTATCGATTCAAGTATGTAAACCGCCGAAAGGATCAGAATCCTCCCAAACAATCATCAAAGTCTAGAGAAGGCACCGAAAAACCAGAATGGCATTGGTTGCCACCCAGATGAGTCGCCCCCTTTCTACGCGATCCTCCTTTCCTCTTCTCCTTCCCCTGTAAAGCGGGGTGCTGCAAGTATGCACACGGGGTATCACTCTCATCTTGTGAATGTGCAAAGGGTATCATCGAGTCTGCAGATGTGAAACGGACGAATAACCGGGTATCAGCAGCTGGTGTCACCAGCGGGCTGTCAGATTCATCAGAGACTGACGAGATGCTCAGGGGTAAGTAGAAAATTCAGAGAGCGCGAAATATGGATGGGTGTGACCTGATGGCTCCGGGGAGCTGGCTTCGTAGGCACGAGGGTGGAAATAGCTTCCCTTGATCTCGGCAATTTGACTGTTATCGCTCATGAATTCCCGCTCATGGCGACCGGGCAGCGCACATTGATTAGGCGGGACTGCGACCGGCGACCGATCGTATGTAGCCGGCGAGTGGGTGGCATACGTGGAAGTAAGGGTTGGCGTCGGCGGGAAGTGGACATGGCGCGATGGTGAAACCGAAGAACATGCAGAGAACGGAAAATTTTCATGTCGTTGTGAAGTATTGCGATGTTTAAGGATCGGTCTCGGCGACATGTAACCCGAGGTGAAGTATAGGAATGAGGTAGATGGAGGAAGAGCCCAGAGGCCTCGCAGCAGCAGACTTGAAGAGGAACAGAAAGTCGATGGCATGGGATGACAACAGCTGCGAAATATATAGGTAGGGCCCGGGAGTCAGGGCCTCAGGCCACAGGCTCGGGTGGAACGTGTTCCCGGGCCACATCCCTGGACAGCAACAAGATCGTCATATCCAAATCCGAATGGTGGAGCTGGCTTGTCAAGGCTTCATCAAGCCTGTAGCTTTTGACCAAATTGGTTGTCGTGCGCTGAGTTTTGTGGAGAAGAAACGTTTCACATTAAACAAACGCTCGGAGTTGCCATGAGCACTGACTGGCACATCTGTCTGCGGACTCCGGAGCATAATATTAGCAACAAATCCTAAGATAGAGCAAAGTTTTGCAACCGAATTTCCCCCCACAGTTGTGATAAACGAGGATAGGCGCTGATAAACGCCCTTGGTGGTTCAAATGGCGGAAAAAGCTCACCTTGAGAAATGCCGAGGAAGCCTGTCTGGGATGTGATTCCTGTCAGCCTAGTCTAAATCGATTTATCATCTCTCATGGAAGGACGATAAGAGCATGCCAGTTCACTACATTGTTGATCCGCTCGCCTCCCGATCAACCGGTGTCAACCTTGGAATGATGGCCGTGTTTATAGTATCAGGTGGGGCTCCAGGTTGCTCCACAGATTATTGTATGCAGTGAAGGCATGTTCAGAAACACGAACGTGCTTGCAGCTTGGTATAATATACTAGTCAGATATAGTTAGGATGAAGTTGTGTATGTCGTTGTCTACATATGTTAAAGCCTGAAGATCCGAAATATGCTACCGTGTCACAATGTATCAATGTATGCGCAGTGTCTCTGAAAAGTCCCTCCAAAACACTGTCTTGCGCTCAACTCTCAAGTTGACCAAGGATTGGAAAGATAATTGGGAGTCTTCTTTGAATCACCCGCAGGAATCTTCCACAGATCTTGCCCCAGATCTGGCAGAGTTATCGTCCCATCTGCTCCCCCAAACGAGAGCGACGCTGAGGAACCAGACTCCGGAGAGTAGGTAGTATGTAGGTCGTGTGAAAAGGAGGAGCTTCGTATCGATCCGTTTGGAGTGCCAAAAGAGACTGCGTTAGTTGCGAAGGGATTTACGAAGGTAGGGCTTCTCTTCTCGAGCGAGGGAGGAGACCATATCGATCCTTCATTTCCGGAGGAAAATTGAGGAATGGTGGAGGCGTGTGGAGTGGCTGAAGAAGCTTCTGCCAACTCATCTTGGGAGCCAAGATCATTGGCTACTGGAACTATGCCCTGACTATCATCGTTCACATTACCCACGCTGAAGGTGGCGAATGTGGCGTTTAGATCAGCATGCGGAGCCACAAATTCTGTGGTTTCCCTCGCGGAGATTGAATTGGGTGAAGCTGTGGCTGATTGTGATATGGCTGGAGAAGACTGGATACGGGAAAACTGAGGAACCTGCAGTTCTTCCGGATTCTTCCCCGATTCCCCTATCAAATCCTTGATCGCCTTCAGATTGAATCCTGCATGAACGGGAATATCAGGCGCGGAAGAAGGTGGTGATTGTGCATCGGAAGTGTGTATTGAAGGGGATTTGATATCCTGAAGTGGGGGAGTTCTTGTTGATTCGCGACCGGGTAGATCATCATCAAGCGATTTCCCTAGTGAAGAAGGTTTCCGCCTCGACGACCCGAAAGAAGCCGTTGATGGTGGCCTCGATACCGAGGATGGCGACAGGGATGATTTCTTCTTCCTGGAAAACCACTTCTTTTTCTGCGTATCATCCCCGTCCTTCACAACAACCCTGTCTTCATTGAAATCAGGTTCCTGAAAGTCGCTATTAAGACAGGGAAAACGGCCATTCAGATAAGATGAGATACGTACAACAGGTTCGTCGAAATAATCAGACGAAACGGGGAAGCCAAGCTGATCTAATATGAGCGGCATGAACGCGCGATAGCTCATATGGCCCCCGATCTTATCCGTAACGTCAACATTCTCTAACCCTGGCACATTCTCAATCGGCCTTAAGCCTGCAACTGTATTCAAACCACCACTGGTTGCACGGAAGAGGTAGTTCAGGACCCAGTCGTGTCTCGCGAATGCGTTTACAAAGCGCCCAGAAACGACACTGCGTGCATCGCACCATGTGCTCGTAGATGCCGTTAATGTTGCACCAAGGAGATAAACATCCTGTACAATGCCAAAAGCTTTTGCCTTGGCGAGGTCGAGGAGGGCGTAGAAAATGATACGTGCGCCAAGAGAAAACCCGATAAGCGTTATGGGTCGAACACCGAGATGACGCTGAATAAGGAGTTGTGCAAGAACACTACCGGCTGCTCGGGCGCGGTCGAGAGCGTTATTCCAAGGATTATCAATCAGGTAACCGAGCTTTGTGAGAACTGTGGGGTGCTGTAAACTAATCTCCGTACGGAATACATATTGGAATCGCACGTACTGATTGGCCACTGGAGTCCACTCATCAATGCAGTCATGACTGTATGCTGGAGAACGGTTTGGACTGTTTGCGACAGAATCTCCCCTGTGAGAATCTTCAGCGCACTACCGGTTTCTTGAATCATCTCAGGTTCCCAAAGTACACTGAACACATCGCCCACGATAGGATCCAAAACACTGAAAGGTAGCCGGACATCATCAAGCTTGCCATTCATGAATCTGCATCATGCGTTTGAGGTACTCGATATACCCGCATTTGATAATGGACGCACCCAGGAACTGTCAAGATGCAGCTGACACGCTTGTTGTTGTGCAGTGGTAGCACATCGAATATTCGCACTTGCTGCGTACGCCGGGCCATTCCACGAACAGCGATCCCAGAGCCAGTCAGAACTCCTCCAGTTGTGATCACAGCTGCCCCGCCGGCCCCAGCAAGGAATCCTGTTGTTCCAGATATGCCAACAGCAGTAAAGGCTGCACCCAGCCCAGCACCGATAACAGGTGCGAGAAGACCTGCAGAGAGTCCGATAACCAGACCACCACCTGTATTCATATAGTGCAAAGGGTCGGTTAGCACTCATTACACATCTTGATCAGAATAAACGAAATTACCAAGCGTAGCCAGACCCATCATCACATACCGCTTTTTTCGCGCAGCCTTTGACGATCCGTCAATAATCTCGTTATTCTCCATCTTCTCGACGCCCTCTTGGATCTCAAGTGCTTCTGTCACCCGTGCCTCGAACTTAACCACATCCAACCAGCCAAGTCCAAGCTTCAGAGCTACACTCTCTAGTAACACGCGCGATCTTGCGTCATAGACGCTGTCCGCGATGAGTATAAGGAACAGGTCGCAAAGAACGGTCCAGCGAATGTCGAGTGTGACGTCTTTTTCAGTGGATGAAAGCGTCGTGGTGACTCCCATCGATGCGGAATCAACAGCAGTCTCCTCAAGAACTTTTGCCGTGGTCTGAAAGGTTTTCTGAGTAGCCGAAGTGGGTGATGCCACTGTCTGAGGAGGACAGTGATCGTTTGAAAGGTTAAGGCCAGGAGGTCGAAGTTTATTGTCTTTGGAGTTTCGCCTGTTTGTTGTATCTCTCTTTACGTCCTGAGCTTCAGCCTGCCGCCGTGCTTCAGTAGGGTCGTACTCGGGGTTGGCAACGGTATGGGTAGTCATTAGCGACGGTACAAGATCTGCTGCTTGCACACCATGCACAGCTAGGCTGTCTATCATCTTCTGCTCTGATATAATGGTTGAGCACACACGACCCTAATTGCTCGACTGAAGGGATGTGCGAGTTTACCTGCAGTTTCAAGCTCCATGTGGTAGTAGAGCCGACCCATGATCTTCATCGCCCACAGCTCCATATTGTGAACGGAGCCTTTAAGCTCCTTTCTCTTAGTCGCCTTGAGCATCTCCACCATTTCTCTCGCCGTGAGCGCGCAAACACCGACGTAGGCAATACGCTGTGCTTCCGTCAGCATATTCTTAGTCGCTTGCATCTGGCTGAGCGGTGTCATAGCCTTGTCCTCGTCAAACAGGTATCGTGTACGCAATAGAACCTCATCTGCCTCGTCCTCTTCGTTGACACGCAATCTGGTATACTCGTTCTCGTTCTGGTCTGCCTTGGAGCGCCATTCGACGCCCTCCTCGTCAAAGTCGATAAGGTTGCCGGTTGCATTGCCAGCTGTCAACGCTGAATGCGGTTTCTTTGAAGAGGGCATGTAGTGGTATTTCTTTTGGTCTTCCTCGTCAAGACCGCCTGCGAAGTCATCCTCCTTGATAACTGGCATTTCCTGCCATCCTTCGTCGTCGTCGTCGTCATCGAAGGAGAATGGATTTGTCGGGTGCGTCGCGTTCACTGGCATTTCGGAAGGATGGGAAGGGGAAGCGTCAGATCAAAGTCATTAAGCTGGGCCGAGGGCTAATGAAGGGAACACGGTAACTCCTCCTATGACAATATTCGTCCAGACATGTTTTAGTTCCCACGCCCAAGCGTGAAGAAACGGGAGCCACGGCCCACCAGACCCCATTCAAGTTGATTACTTCATTCTGAATTTCTAACCATTTACGTCTCGACACCATAACACAGATATAACGCTTGGTCCATCATGATATTCCTAACTGCTTAGGTCTCAAGGAAGTATATGATGATCTCACAGCCACTGGCATACCTCTCAAACGCTCCCGACCTTGTCATGTCTGGGTTTCATAGTCGATCTTCACATGTGGACCACAATCACCGCGTTCGTTCACCTGTCGGTTTTGACTTGGGTGATGAAAAGCACTAATCTACATACAGGGTGATATGGTTGTAAACGGAGTAACCATTCTCAGTGAGCTAGGGGCACTGAACACGTCAACATTGTACTGCTCGAGGCTGGCTCGACAAGCCACTTCGTGAATGTCGATCATAGAAACTTCACTTTCGAGATTTTACACCCTCTACCACTGCGCCGCACTCTTGGTAGGCACCTTCCCTATGCCGTACCCTCTTTAACTGTCAGCCTCGCCTGGAATACTATCACCATGCCAAGCTCTCGCATTCGCCGGACGAATAGATCTGCCTCAGATAAATTGCTTGCGCTGGCAGTGGGTTCTCAAGGCCAAACGAGGACGAAAGAGTAGTATGGGGGTAATACTACTAGAGTTTTGCTTTTGACAAATATCACGAACGATACTGGAGGAAGCTTATGGGTGGTTCGCATGAAAGAGTGGAACAACGACGGTGGGACGATATAGAAGAAACTTGGGACGCGGTGGTCATCACGACGGTGTGGTTTGATAACCCATACTTTCCCCACGTACAAGGTCCCGAAGACAACCGAGCTAAGTCCAGCATTCGATAACTTCTGGACGGGACCTCACGAAGGCTACGAGGGAAAGGTTCTATTATTCTCCTCAAAATCCATCATAACCCGTACTGCTAGTAACACATGATCTTGCATCCCTAGCGCGTGCTCATCATCGGACATACAAACTCTGCAATGAAATGGCCACTTAGCTCACGCCCATAGCTCGTACACCTGTACACAGATCAACTCGCAGACTCGCCATATTCCCATCTTTACCAGACGCTCGTATCCAAGCATAGGCCACACAACTCGTTACAACACCGGCACCAGTGATCGCCGCACACATCCAGGCCGAAATTACTATCGAAGAGATCGATATCATTTATTTGAGACAGACTACTACCCCTACGTACCCTGCCTTCACATCATTCACCACAAGTCTCGCATACTCACACTTCTGACATCATGTACCATAACGCCCTCCCGCATTCCCGCCCTCCACCTCCAGATCCTCTACGCGCACAATCCAACACTCGCATTCATTGGCGCGACTATATACGGAAGCTGAAGATAGGTTTTTCTCTGAGTGCAACACGAACAGCGGTAGATGTCTAATCGTAACATCCTCTACCTGGTGGCTGATGATGGATTTGCGTCAGTTCCGGTGATTGCAGTGTTTACGAAATTCGATGCGTTGTGGGACGATGCATTCGGGCAACTCAAAGAGTCAGGATTAACATGGATGGAGAGCAAGAGAATGGCGCCGGAGAAGGCAAAGGAGATTTTGACCAACATGAAAATTTGGGAGCGACTGCGTGAAACTCAATATCCTCCCAAGACTATGTATATTTGGCTGGTGTGTCCACCCATGATTTCATCTGCATTGTGTATAACTTGTATTATCTTAGAAATGGACAAGGATAATGCTGATTGTGGACCACTGCTGGAAGGCACGATTAGTGCCTTCTGTGAGGAAGCAATGCAAATGCTACTGATCTCGACACAGCAGACGAATTTGGCACTTTGTATCAAGTATGCTGTTGAAAGGTATGTTCATTGATATATCTACTCTCAGATGTACCTAAGATATTGGAGGTCACTTGGGTGGTACGTCAGGGGCATTATTAGAGGGTCACCAAAGGTGTCTGAAGATTTTTGTGGT